>JAQFVV010007178.1:41381-139429 GCA_028023455.1 Epiperipatus broadwayi | reverse complement strand
TTATTAGTTTATTTGCAATTTTTTCACCCATGACACTAATTTCCTCCTTCTTTCAGGAGTTGTTGTTAAGGCAACCAAAATAAAGCAACATATCCATTAATTTTCCAATATGAATCTAAAATACTCTTTCATATAATTACAATTGTACATTCAATTGTTAAGCTATGCTCACACGATTGTAATAACAACAATAATTGATCACTTATTAATTTAAAGAATAATTATAATAATATTAATCTCAGCGCTTTTCTTGTTTCATGTAAGTGAAATGCTCGGCAGTATTGTGTTGTCTGATATGACTGGCATTCTGGTCGGGCTATAGAAACATTTATTTTACTTAAATTCAATGTCTTCATATCTCATATCAACTGCTATTATTTAAAGAGATGATAATTCTATTCAATAATGACTTATAATTTTGAATAACACAGCCCTCTTTTTTTTAGAATCTCAGTTTGTGAATAATAAAAAGACAAGGGTGCTTTTTGTGTCCCTTCCATCATCCATGACAACACAATAATATAACTAAGATTTCATTACTTAGACAATTTAAGTAAATGGGAATGGAATAATGTGCAAATCAAAGTTAATGGTTTGGAAATAAATCATTTTTTTTTTTTTTTTTAATAAAGGTGAATGTTTAGTCTTAAGTTTTTCTAACTCCATAAATAATTATCATTAACCAAAATATAATGACATATTCCAAATCCGCCTAACTCATTTATTTGTATGATAAGTTTTCAAGAATTTGGAATGATTTTGGACTCAAGAAAAGGTTTTTCAAATATTGTGCAAACACTTATATTTAAAATATATAAAACAAAAAATGAATCTACAACAATTTTAACAAGACTATAATTTATTATTATCACAAAAAAAAAATATATGAACATTTATTCAATAATCCTATATAATATGTAATATAAAATATAATGATATTAATTTATACTTTCATGTGATTGAGGTTAATACTTTCTCCTGTATGCAATCATAGATTGATTAACTGTGTGCACAGTTATTAATAATACATTGGTTATTAATTTAAAAATCTTGTAGAAGCTTTTATTCAAAATTATTGACTAACTCATTTTTTTTTTAAAATGATTTCTTAATTCAACTATATATGTAATACGTAAAGTAACTTAAATTTATTTAATACATTTCATTTATTATATGGTCTTTAATGGGATAACCTGTTCCTGTACTATAGACCAGTTATCTACGAAGTTTATGGACGTCTTTACCATCTCAATATACTTCAATGCATTAACTTTAAGTTATGACACTAAATTCTTGTCCATACGTATAATTTTTAAATATGAGTATTATTTAATTACTAACTAGAATTAAATATTGCATTTGAATATTCCTTCAGTAAATAAGTGTTTGTAAAACATGCAATTTTAATTACTTTCTCCACTGATTTATCGATTGTAACATCAGTAAAATGCTGTTGAGCACGAACAATACAGATATTGATCTTAGTTACTAACGCAATCATTTACTAATAGTGGATTTAAGTGAAACAACACAATCATACGATAACCTTTTTATCCCGCCCTGAACTTTCAAAATTATAGCACTAATAATCTAAATTAACTTTCCATATGTGGAGTCCAGTCTTTATTTGGAAATGATGAAATATGGAATCAACCAATGGTATTGCCTAGTAGAGTAATCTCCACTAATATTAAAATATTTGATGTTGTTTCTTTCTGTCTTACATTTAGTCATACATCGTAAACTACTACACCAGGTAATGCAACAATCCTCTTCTCGATATTCGAAACGAACTAAAGCATACTTAACGTTGCTATGATAAATTCTTGATCATTCATGCATCTATATGAGAATCGATCACTAGTACTACAAACATAACCTGAACACTATACTTAAAATCTTCTCTCATGCAAAAAACAGTAGCTTTTGGGGAGATCATTATTCATCCCACACAAATAAATACATTATAATTATTACCTATGCGAATATTAAGCATATACTCAAATGCCATATCTGGTCAGGACAAGTAAATACAATGTATCATAATAAACTTATAGTTACCAAAGGTTACTTTGATCAAGATCTGAAATCAATGGACATCATAGTAAAAGTATAGATAATTTAATTCTTTAATAAATAGAACATCTCAAAAATAGTGGCTGGTAGCATACTTCATCTTAAACTAAATAAAGTGTGATGTTATTTCTAAGAATAATTGGGAATGTAAATCTTCAATTGAATACAGTATAAATTGCTCAAAATCTTTAATAATAAATATCTTGTAATAGCATGTTTTTTTTTTTTAAAGTACTTCTGATAATTCTTCATCATTTATTGACCTGTAAATATCTAAATATTTTTCTTTTACGATATCACACATATAGTGCAACGCTCACAATTGTTAAATAAGTATCTAAATACATATTTTATAGATTTTTTCTTTCATGTTAATATCAATCTAATCTGTCACTGAATAATTGTACTATTTCTCTCGTCATTACAAGGCTATTATAAATATCCTTGACTCACTAAGTCAGATTTTGAACCTATGTGTAGATAACCAAAAAAATACATATCACTTATAAATTTAGTCTTAAACAATCATTAATTGTCTAAGTGCATATTCTTCATTAGAAAATGTGTTTTGTTGAGCAATTGATCCAGGTGAAGAGCTTTATCCAGTGAATTTCTACGTAAGGCAAGTTTAAAAATAATAATACGCATGGTAATTATTTTTTAAAATAAAAGTTTTCTCTATTTTTGTGTGCTTAAGTTAAATCAGGAAAAGAAAAGATATTGATAGCAGAATTGAAGATTAATAATTACTTGATCATTAAACATGCTACAATATTGGGATCCATAGAATTTTAATATACATCTCAACATACTGTAATATTTTGACTACATGTATTTGATAAAACATCACACATTTTTTTATTGACGATAATATATGTTTCATTAGCCAGCTTACTTATGTATGAAAACACGCAGTACTTTCTGAGATCATTGCTGACAATAACTCGCAGCTGATTTACATGTGCATAGGAAGTTTTAATAACTCCAACTGGGATGTGCAATATAATATATCATTTATTTTTAACATTAAGTCACTAAGATATTTTGTTTGTCTATACCTTTTAGTAAATTATAATTTTTTAATCGTCAACTCTCTCCGTAAGAATGCCCCTATGATAACTTTTCCCTAGAATAACCTTGAGAAAGTTTATAACTAGATTTTTTTAGAAATACATGGGCATCAATTTAATCTATTTACTGGCCATTATTATTATTTCCATATAATTTTAGTAATAAAACAGATTTAACTGTATGGGAACTACATTACTTGTAAAGGCAGACAATATTGAGAAAGAGCGCCAAAATGTTTCTAGTTGATTTTCCTTGGTTTCAAATATTTCTTTCAATTATTTTTTTTTTCTATACCAAGAAAATATCAATAAATGACATAAAGTTAATAAATAATTAATTTTTTCTTGGAAACGCTTTTCTTAATTTAGATATGATATAATTTTTGATTTATATTACATCTATTATTTTGAATCCAAAGTAGCTGCAAGACAATAACTTTATATAAAAGGTCTTTAAATAGGTAGATGGCAAAGAAAATCAGATATCTTATCAAAAAAATTTAGCCACACATTATATTATTAAATTTTACTTTGATTACATTTATTTCTAAAATAAAATGAAAAAATTGAGTTACCAAATTTCCAGCACTGTTCCTTCCCTTGAAAACTAAAAGCAGACTATATTTTTCAAAAAATGATGCTGATTATGAAACTGGTTGTTTCATTTTTTTTTTTTTTACTTTAGCTTAATTCTTACAGAAAATAATCATTTGATTTATAACATAAACAAAAGAAAGGAAAAACCTATTACAATCATATAGTTTTAGTATTATTTACCTGGATTACAAGGTAATTTGACAATATAAAAAAATAATAATAAATACATTAAATTAGCAATCAGTGATGTATAATTCTTTAAACATTATTTTTTTTACTTTTTTTTTTTTTACAAAAAGAAATTACCAGTTTATTGTGCTTATGACAGTACATTTATCCCCCTCTCCCCTCTACCCATCCAAAATCATTACTATTTAGCTTTTTTTATACCATATTAATTTGGTTCTGCACTATTAGTATCTCAATTAAATTATTCATGTTCTTTAAAAATGACATTGAGTTACAAATCTATTAGTTATTCACCCAAAACATGCCATATGAGTGAATAGCACACTTTATTAATCAATTATTAATATTGGTTATTTTTATCTTTTTATTTTTATTAACAGTACTGTTTTCTCAAAAATAATGCCAAGTAAAACCATGTCAATAACACTAGATTACAATTTATATATATATATATATATATATTATAGAGTACATATCAGATCTTTAATTTCATTTATTATTATTATTATTATTATTATTATTATTATTATTATTATTATTATTATTATTATTATTATTATTATTATTATTATTATTATTATTATTATTATTATTATTATTATTATTATTATTATTATTAATAAATGTGGTTTTAATTTCTCCTTATTTGTAAAAATGAAAATACTTAATTGTAAATTATTAGAGAAAAAATATAGTTAGTAATAAATTTGGCTGAACGTTTTCGAGGAACCGTGCCTCATACTCATAGCCTTCGTGAAAATGTACTTGATATATGTAAATGAGAATATTCAAATGAGTTACTGTTAAGTAGCCCATTTTTTCGAAATGTCGAAGCACGTGTCTCTTCTGTTGATTGCATGGATGTCTCTGTTAATGTAGAATGCCTCTTTTATCTTTCTCCTGTAGTCGTTTGGTTCTGAGCATAAAATAACGGGGTTAGCGGGTATGAAATTGTGCCCTGATTGTTTAGTATGTTCAAAAAATGCAGAAGATGTACTGCTGTTCGTTTGGGCTCTATTGAAGGTGTACCGATGTTGAGCCAACCTGGTGTTAATTGTGGCTTTTGTTTCCCCATAATATGTGGCGTGGCATCCGGCCTGGGGGCAGGAAATGGAGTACACCACATGTGGGGTGAGCGCTGGATCAATGTAATCTTTGGAGTTATTGATCAACCTATTAGTGTTGGGTGGAGTTCTGAATATTATGCTGAATTTGTTGCTTAAGGTTTTCGTACGCCACATATTATGGGGAAACGAAAGCCACAATTAACACCAGGTTGGCTCAACATCGGTACACCTTCAATAGAGCCCAAACGAACAGCAGTACATCTTCTGCATTTTTTGAACATACTAAACAATCAGGGCACAATTTCATACCCGCTAACCCCGTTATTTTATGCTCAGAACCAAACGACTACAGGAGAAAGATAAAAGAGGCATTCTACATTAACAGAGACATCCATGCAATCAACAGAAGAGACACGTGCTTCGACATTTCGAAAAAATGGGCTACTTAACAGTAACTCATTTGAATATTCTCATTTACATATATCAAGTACATTTTCACGAAGGCTATGAGTATGAGGCACGGTTCCTCGAAAACGTTCAGCCAAATTTATTACTAACTATATTTTTTCTCTAATAATTTACAATTAAGTACTTTCATTTTTATAAAAATTAATTAATTTCAATAATATTAATAAATAAATCTCAATCCTTTTATCAAAGAAATATAACTAAATAATCTCAGGTTCTTTTAATTATCTTAAAGTAATAATACTTCTTGCAGATAGGCATGATAAGGGATTTAATATCAAACCTAACTACACCTAACTTATAATAATAATAAATAACTAATAATAATAATCTCTAGTGTATAAGTTAACCTTATCTATTTTATTATACTACTAATCATTAAGAAAACAAATAAATCATCTACATGTCTTTCATCTTCATATAGTATCTTAATTGAGAATATAATAAAATCTTATAATTTAACAATATGTGGCAATAAATAATATTATACTCTTATATTGTGCATTATAATTACTTTGTGACTATTATAACATAATATATTAATGTCAATGAATTTCTATAAATTATATTAAGAAAATACTGTATTTCTTTTTTAAAAAATAATAATAATTTAATTCATATTGTGCCAATATTATGTTTTATTCAAATTATCTGTTGTCAAATGCTGTGGTGCAAAATAATGAATTCGACACACTTTTAAAACAACTTAAACAAATTTATTTACATCAACTTTAATAAACAACTTATATACATTATTTACATTACAAGTGGAAATCAAGAAAAATAAAAATAAGAAAAATAATAATAATACAAGATTCTTACATTGTTGTTATTTCTATAATCCAAAATAAATAATCCATACATTTCTTAAATGTTTTATCAGTAACATTTAATTGAGTTTATGAACTTATATTTTACTAGATATCATTTATAATCACTTAGTACAATATAAGGCTTTTATGTAAAATATCACTTATGTAGCACATGTAAAATAAACAAACTTTAATAATTAAAATGCTACTCCATTTAAGTATTATAGCTATTTCTATTATAATGTAACTATTATGTATTACATTTATTATTAGCATTAACTAAATATCAACTAATGTATAGATTGATATAACTTTGTAACATTATGTGACTTTTATTGATTACATAATTATTTACTTCATTCTGATGTAATTTCATAATATATGTCTTACCAAAATATGCAATACATATATGTTCTTTTCTTAAAAAAAATATTTTTAAAATTATTCAACAATTTTGTGAAGATGAAATTTTTATTTATAAATTACCAATTTATAAAGTTATTATATTAAAATAAAATTCTATGATTCTTTTCCATTTAAACTATTATTCTTCTCTACTTGTTATTCCTATTCCCTCTTAATAAAATCCTATCTTCAAATATCATTCTAATCTTATTTAACTTCAGTATCAGCTTACCAATTTTTTAAGAAAAATGACTATCCAAACTCTCTTATATCTCATCATCTATATATGATAAACCCTTCAAACAAAATATAAATTTCTATATAAAATTAATTTAACTTGTCTAATAAAAAAAAATAAAAATATAGATATATTTTTTACTTCTTACTAACTTGAAAATAAATATAAATGACTCATACTAATATAATAAATCAAATTCCTAATATTGCAACAGAAACATTAAAGTTTATTCACGAAAGAATCATATAATTATTTTTGGATAACTCTTATTACGTTATAATAAATTTATATTATAAAAATAAAGTATGCATATTAAAATAAAACTGTTATTGATAATATTATGCGTGTATATTCTTTAAATATTTATACATTCACTCAACAATCAAATAATATTTGGTTTATCTAAAGAAAACAAAGCAAAATACATTAAATTAGTAATATTATATAATTATTACCATAAATGATACTCCAGTTTATAATCAGCCAAACGATGTCCTCCAGGATTATAGTTTTACAAAATAATATCACATTTATACTCAACAATTATTCTTAAAATATTACGTGTTGTAAAATTATATAAAAAAAATAAACTTTATGAAATTAAGTGTTATATTAATGTATAATTACTTTTAAAATGTACCTCTCTTATCTTTGATAGATCAATAAATAATTAAATATCTATGTTAGTTAAGAAAACAAAATATGTTACATAAAATCCAACGGTGTCTTCTTTCCACCCACAATTGTTCTTTTTTCCTAGGCACAACATTTTACCAACACCACTTCCTTTTTCCGGTACATCACGTGTTTAAACAGTTTTTATGAAATAAATGGAAAACGTTTTTTTTTTAAAAAAAAAAAAGACAAAATAAGTTCCACCATAAAGAAACAAAATAATAATTAAAACAGTTTATAGGATCCGGATTTATTTAAAAGTTATTATCTTCCTAGGATTAATCAATAGTTAAATGTTTAATTTAAGTTTTTATAAAAATTGACTTGGATATCCACGTATACTTCTATGCGCTTTTCTTAAAATATTCAGCAAAACATTTTTAAATTTTTTTCTATATAACCAGCATATAGAATTTAAATATTATAACGTTTTTATAAGTATTTATTTATCAATTAAATTTCCGAATTATCAGTTTTTAAAAAAAACTATCAACATCTAGTCTTTTAAATAACAAAGACTTAATAAGGCAAGTATTTCTGCAATTATTATTAACTTCCATATCTTTACCAAAAGATATATTAAAATATATAATTTAAAAATACTTTCTTCATAAAGAAGTATTTATCTTTCTTTAAAATATTTGTTTATAAAAATTAATTATAATCACCTTTTAAATTCATATAATGTCCAATATATTATTTTTATCCAACTAGTAATTCTCCTAGTTAATCCAGCGTTCACTATATTTTTAATATAAGGTTTCCAACACATTTTATCAATATACGATATTTTCATGATTAATTGATAGTAAAATTGAGCCTTGATAGAGACAATCAATAGGGAACTATAAATAAATTAGCACTGCATATTAAACGGTAAACTTTTATAAAATTATTTAAACTACTCTCTTATAAATTAAGAACTATTACGAGAGTGTCTATAATTTTTTTTACTTAGCTATATTTAATAGCTCACTTCACTTAAAAGAAATTACAATCCCCCCTGAACAATTGAACCTCCGTTTTTATACCGGAATAAATTACCCACTTGATTGGTAAATTAAACAATCACCTTGCTAGCCTATTTACATATCTTACCAACAATACAAAATTAAAAATAAATAATGACTTATTTAATATTTATTATTTATTACATTATTTAATTCTTAAATTAATTTTTATCATTTATTTAAATCCATTAAACATTTTTTTAAAAATATATGTTTTACTTTATTTCACTTTTAACTTTTATAAAACTATTTTTCTAAACAAACTAAGTCTATTTTTATTCATTATATTTTTTAAACAGTATTTTAAAAATCAGATTTAATATTTCACACTAATTATTTTTATTTTTATCTCGTGATAGCCAATATAATATTTATAAATTTTATAATAGAATTTTAAAACAGTTTTGCAACTTTACTAAAAAACTTACAAGCATATGTGTACATATGTTTATCTGTCACCTGACTTACAACACAGATATAAACGCTTGTAATTATCTAAAAATAAACTAACAATTCAATTTTATAAAATAAATATTTTTAAAACAAATAATATACTATAACAACTTTAAAATAATAATTCGATATTATAAAATCAAATATTAATCTTCTATTATATATTATTAACAACAAAATATTTACATTCACTTACTAAATATTAATCTTTATCAATAATAAATATATATGCATTTAATTTAAACTTGTCTTTTTTAAACTTTTAACTTTAAACATTTATTTACAAAACTTATTAATGCAGTATCAATCATGGCCAGTTTTCCCAACCATATAATATTATCATTTTTTTATTGAAACGTCTCTCCCAAATATTAGCACAATTTCACATATCAAATATTCATAGTTTACTTTGATTAAACTTTTGAAAGATTATTAGAAATAAAATCAACATCATATAGCTATAATATATCTTAAATTTAAAATTTTTTAACAAATTGATATAACAATTTATGGAGACCCATACAAAAGGGCACAATATATATATATATATATATGGTGAATTTCTTCACAGTTTTGTTCTGTAAGTTTGGGGTCAAATGTAAAGGATGACCTCAGTTAATTAAGGAATATTATTAAGAAATCAGCATTGGATTCAAAGAGTCACTCATATAATTAGTTTGTGTTATGGTTAAATCAGGATTCAGATCTAGACGTCCACTCCTGAAAGTTATTGTTGTAAGAAAGGTATATTGATAAAAATTATTCTCTATTATATATATGAGTGTGACTATACTATGAAGCTTATGATATAAATAAATGTATTATATTTATGAGAGTTGTCCTTATATAGGTTTATATCCAGGGTGTGTTAATGGCCATGAATTTATTCTATGGTAAGTGTGCATGATTATATATAAATAAAATTGTATTATAAGATTTAATTGGAATGAATGTTTTAAAATTAAGCAAAATAAACTTTGGACACTTTATAAATAACTATTGTTTTTTTTTACTGTTCATAAGAATGACAAAAAGAAAAAAAACATTATATTTTGTCTGACAATTATAAAATTTTAAATAAACTATTGTTGTTATTTGTTTAAATAATATGTTATCTCCTTTATATGTTATTGGCTGGTCTGCATATTTATTCCATATCCATTTCATTGGGAATAACTTATGTTCTACATGACCTATCCAGCTATTGCAAATAGTGACTATGTATTGGTCATCATCATTATACTAAAGAAAATATTTTCAGAGATTATTTAAATATATCTATTAATATTTACTGAGGCTATAACCTTGATAATATGTGTATAAAATCCAATGGTAGGGACCTCTACAGGTGTTTTAACCACAAGCTTATGCTAAACACCTGTAGAAGTCCCTACTATCGCATTTTATGTGCATATTATCGAGGTTATAGCCTCAGTAAATATTACTATGTAATCAATGTGCGTTTAATAAATTTATAATTAAATATATCTATATAAAAAATATATGTGCCAATCTATTGCTTAATATTTAATATCTGATGGCACCTGAATCAATTAACATAAATGTAAATAATTTAAACATACATACACTGACCATTACAATATATGTATGTACATAATATTGATTTTCCTTTTCATTTGTCTTGGTAATTCAAAATTTGCAAAAAAACATTTTAATGACTGCATAATAAAAAGGGTTTTATTTTTCTTTGACTGTACAAACTGAGTGACACAATATGATTCTGGTGGACTTCACCAAAAGTGCACTCAACTGTTTCTATATTATTATCAAAAACAAAAGAAATATCTTTTTCATTGCACAAACATTAAAACATTTTTGAAAATTTTGAATATATATATAATATTTGTATGGATAAACCTTCAAAGTGTTAAATCCAAATGTGTTTACACAGTTAGCACATGGAGTTTGATTTCCATGCATTAATTATTTAAAGCACTGTCATATTCTTACTTTACTCCAATATATATTATAATAAGGATATATTTTATTTAAAAAAGTACAATGTATATACGTAAATTGTGATTATTTAATAAAATAACATTTTTATGTAAATTATTTAAAAATTAATAGTTTAAGCTGTAAAATATGAATGTAAATTTTTTAGAAAAAATATTGCAAGTTATTTCAAGTCAAAATATTTTTTTTATGTTAAACTATATATCAGTGATGAATTTTAATGAGTAATTTGTTTGTTTTTTAAAAGTGGTTGTTAATATTTTATATATATAAACATAAAATATAAAAGTTCTTTATGAATTAATAAATAAAATATAAAAAGTTAAAATAACTGATAAATAAGAATATATTACAGTCTGCAAAGAAAAAAAATATTTGCATTACATTCCAAATAAGCAATTAGTTTGTGTTCAAATTTATTGCAAAGGGGGGGTCAGTTTTTTAATAAGTTTAAATTTTATTAATTAATATTTCTGCTATTATTCTGTTATAAAATTTCAATTAGAAAACTAAACGCCAAAAAACATGTAAAAGTAATTACAAGAAGAAATTTAAAAAAAATAAAAACAAACATAAGCTAAAAAACTTTTTTAAAAAAAATAAATAGAAGAATTGTTTAGAAATTTAATTTACACTTATCTATTGTTGTTGATACAGATACGTAACATTTATAAGCTGAAAAGTTTTTATAAATAAAAATAATAATAATCAGTGAAAATGTCCTAATTAAAACAATGCAAAGAAAAAAGGGTCCTCTCAATAAAGATTTTGATTTATAATATGTTCTGATGAACAGTACCCCTTTTTTTACCACATTCACATTTATTTCATAGTTTTGCTGCAGATACGAAAATTTGCTTTAAATAATGTTATATAATATCCATTTTTAATTCACTGATTTATAGATGTGTATATATATGTTGAAAATATATAACATATATATTATGTTTTTAAGATATAAAATGTAAATATATTACTTCTCTTTTTTTAAAAAACTAACATTCTTTATAACAGGGATTGGGGGAGGGGGTGCTGTACTGTGCACAGCCATTATCTCATAAAACCAGAATTACTTTTTAAATAATAATTATACATTTCATTTTTGAACTATATTTGCAAGCCATGTATAATTAGTAAAAGAAAAAAAACTACAAAGTTAAAAAAAAAAGTCAAATTTAAAAAATAAAATATCAACAGGTGAGAATATCAAAATTTAAATTCATTTTATTTACTATTTATCTATATCTTATATGTGGGCCAAATAAATTGTTATTAGCACGTGAACGCCACCTATATTTTAAAACTATATTAATATTTTAAAAAATAGAAAAAAAAAGAAGTCAAACCAAATAAGCAGATCAATACAAATTGATAATTGTATCATTATTCTTTTTTTTTTTTTGACAAATCATTGATACATTTATCGGAAAAAAATTCAAATCAACAAAGATAGATTACTTAAAATATGTTATTACATTTTGATACTCTGTCAGTCTAAATATTAATGTAAAAATACTAAAAACTGAGTTTAAATATAAAATTTAAAAATATTTTTTGTACCAAATATACTTTCAAAGCTTTCATGTCATATTCATGGTTAACCTGCTGAGAACATTTTTTTTTCTGATTTAAATGCTATTTGGTTCATTGCATATTCATTTTGTGTAATGAATCACACTTATATTTTACATTAGTGACCATTTCTTTCTTTGCACATACTTTTGACAACACTTGGATCACAGCTATGAGCATGCTCTCTTTCATGATTATGTAAGACAAGTGAATTAATAGCTTCGGGCTTAATCTTAAATTTTTTATACATTAATGAATGTTGGCTCATTCTAATTCTAAGATTTGCCATATTCTTACCCTAATGTACATATGTGCAGTCTTTTTGGCTGCAGTTTATAGCATAGCCCACATTAGGCTGCTCCATTTTGTTCTTTGTGTTGTTAATAAACTCGTTCTAGGAGTTCTGAAACTGATATTAAATTTGTCTTATTTTATTATCCATATGAGATAAATATGGTAGAGCAATCCAGCTTTTATTATTTATATGATCAACATTTTTATTAATTATTTTGGTTTTGAATTGCTTTATGTATCTATGAATGTGAATTCTGTAGTAGCATGTTTTTATCAAGTCAGTGATGTAAATGTTGAATGTTCTCAATTCTATCTGATTCATATTGACACAATTAATAATTGCAGTACAACGAGTTTTTTAGCTCTGCAAATTTTTGAAATGTAGGTACTTTAGATTTTATGACTATGTATCTCTAATATGGGAGGAGGGTTATAACTATTTTATATCGGAGTGCATTGTGTATTATCTTCAATTTTAAATTCAGATATTGCATTAAATTAACTCCCAGTTTAACTGTCCAATTTAAGCATAAATTTTACATAACTTAAAATATGAATAAGAAAAGATTGACTGAGTAATAAAAATATTTTTTGATATATAGCAATTAACTGTAATTCACATAATTTAAAAAACTTAATATAAATAATTTAATATTGATTAATTATTAAAACTACAGATAAATGTCAACATGAGCAGTGGAGATATATATTGGTAGA
The DNA here is from genome assembly GCA_028023455.1 of Epiperipatus broadwayi. NCBI lineage: Eukaryota > Metazoa > Onychophora > Udeonychophora > Euonychophora > Peripatidae > Epiperipatus > Epiperipatus broadwayi. The sequence goes on along the minus strand of JAQFVV010007178.1, from coordinate 125,809 downwards.
TATTTGGTTGGACAAATAAATAGATACTTCAATGACTTGCATCTTATGGTGCAATGGAATAAGAGCATACTCTGGAGATAAAGGTCTTGGATCACAGTTCAGCTCTGTTATTTTTGATGCTTGATCATTTTATGAACTCTCAAAAAAAACAAAAAACATTTAATATTTGTTATTATTGAATTTGATTAAATAATTGTCAATTAAATACAGTATAAATACAACATGCATCTGGACAGATACACATAAAAGGGCATTTAGAATAACATTTTAGTTATAATTTTATAAAAAATATTTTTATTAGAAGGGATTTGAACACAGATTTTCAAGCTCTTTCAGCTATCCAGTCCATTATATAACTGATCCACATGACTACATATATGTGAAAAAAATAAATGATCTCCAATATACATCTTTCATACTGAACCAGAACTCATCAGTTCATCCAGATCATCATCATCTCCAAACATTTTTAATCAGTTTTTTTCAATAGTATGGATGGTAAAGAGTGAGAGAGTGGAGAAGATTGAAGCCTGTCCATTATAATTTGAAGATTTACTATATTAATATAAAATGAGCACTTATTATATATATATTATAACGATCCAGATGAAGATACTTATCGTAATATGCACTACAGGGCGCCACTAGGCATTTGAACCTAGAAAAATTTATAAAGTAGGCAGATACACAAGTCAAAAAAAAAATATTTTATATATTTTGATTCTGGTCGTTAGCCCATTGTCATTAGCTCAGTGTAACAGCAGAGATTTATATTTTATAAAAATTTTTTTATCTAAGAATATATAAAAAAGAATAAAATAAGCCACTGCCAGTAATTAACATACAAACATTTATTTACACACATATATATAAAATTTAACATTATTATTTTAGCATGTTTACTTTAACATTTAACATTATTTTTACTTTATAATTTTAACTTGATTTTAATTTACATTTTAATTTTTATAAATTTACATTTTAATTTTTATGCTATTATAAGTTCACACAGATGGATTTATAAAAGTTTGTTTTATAAATGTTGAATATAGATCGGTTACATAGATTACATGGTCAAAAACATTCCAAAGTAAACATAAACGATCAAAATATAAAGTCATTGATGGAAATGCAGAGGGAAATTTATAAGAAACCCAATGGCATTCATCGTAAGATGCTGCAAGACACCAATAACTTAAAAGACATCTGACATAAATACATCTTAGATACTCACCATAAGGTATCAGTATTTACCGAATGTCTAGTATATTTTGATCAAATATGAAAACCAAAAACATAATTAACCAGTAACAAACCCATGCAAGCATCTATACCCAACTTAAATTTAATGCATCTTTATTTAGAGGGTCAAGTATGAATAGACTACATAGATTTGCATTTGAAAATAAAATATTCAATCCTTGTTTAACCTTAGGCTAAAAGTTTGCAGTCAAACCAAACTTCAATCCATCTGATATATCGATGTGTTCAATGTAATACGAATACGGCAGCACAATTAGGTTAAGAGAAGAAATTGCCTCTCATCAGATAGGAATATTACATCTACCTGATGATAAGAGCAATAAAAAAAAACTCCATAGGAAGGAACCACGGTCTCTGACTTATAATTCCTCCCATAGGCAAAATGAGTGTGTGCGGCGTATAATAGCTATTCTGCCCATAGTGAATCTTGTACTACATCTACTAATTACATTAATATATCCAATCCATTGACCTAATTCAACTATGAAACAAATAACCTAAGATTACCCTCCCCTAATATAACTTTACAAATCTATATAGCCATTTACACCTGACTTAAGTTTAATATTTATATAGTTTAATTTATCGAAAATACAGAAATCATAATAAAAACTTAAAAGAACAAAAAAAAAATAAATGGAAATGATTTTACAAAAAAGAAATACATCAAATAAAATTATAATTAATTAATAAATTAAGTTGGTCAGATAGGATTCTATTTCTTATAAATTTAAATAATGAAAAAGTTTATATTTTAAAGTTCTTAGTGTTTCCAAATTAATATTCATTTACATTCATAAGATTTTATAAAGTTCTTACAGTTTTAACAAGTCCGTAGTCTTAATTTCTTGCAGTTGCTTGCCATTGGAGCCAGCATTAATTCCTCAATGTCCTATGGTCGTCAATCTAGGAAAATGATGTCATTTCTCTTTCACTTTTTTAACAAGATTGAAGGGATTGAAGAGTGTGTCTTTTCAATCCCTTCTCCTTTACTCCATACTAAAACACATCTGTCATTTCTTAATAATAACTAACTAATAATTTCCAAACTTTTCCTTTTATATTAATTTTAAGAATTCAATTGACATTACGTCATCGATGATGATGATCCTTCCGTTGAGGTCCAATTTCCCTGATGGATTTCTTTCATTGGCCATTCTGTTCTTATTGTTTTTCCTCTCCTATCTGACCATTGCTTATACATTTGAAATGCCCAAGGGCTAGCTTACTAATTAAAATAATCATTTCCATTTTACAAAAGATTAATTAATTTGTTTTCAAACTTAAACATATATTTTTATCTCTAAATCTTTTCTGAAAATTTTGTTTTAAAATACTTTTTCTTTAATAAAGTTTTATTTTAATAATTATTTATCTGTGTGATATAAATATATATATATGAGTTTAGTATAGAATTTTAATTTTCAATTGTTAATTCTTAAAAAAGAAGTTTTATTTGCGAACTTTTATTTTTTTCATGTTTGCTAATAAAAAAATAATGTAACGTTGTATGTGCTTGTTACAATATATATATATATATATATTTAAGATGGTGATATGGACAAACTGATAAGTGCTGGTTCAGCAAGAAATAAATATATTGGAGACCATTTATCTTTTTCACATGTATGTGGTCATGTGTATTGGTTATATAAGATGAAGAGGATAATTGTAGGGTGTTTGAAAGTCTGTGTTCACATTCCCATTAATTCAGTATATGCACTATATTTGCAGTCAAATATTAAAAAAATATTTTTGTACTATAATATGTAAGATATTAAATTTTCATCAAATAATCACTATTGAAAATGTCTTTAACTTTTTTTTATTATAATAAAAAAATATTTTATTCACAACTAGTTAAGTCTCTGTATTTGACATTTAATAACAATAACATGCAAAATAAAAAAGTGTGCATTAGAGCACAAAATATATAAAAATAAATAATAAATAAATGACTCCTCAACTTACGATGCAATGCACTGTGACTTCTTTTTCAGATCAGGAATCGCTCAGCCACTATGCCCAGAGAAACCTGTTAACCACTTTATCTTCCCTTTCCATTCCCTGTCCTAAGTTTTTCTCATATTCATCTCTATCTTGCTTCATCCGATTTCCACAGCATAATCTTTGTCAACTCCATGGCCTTTATAGCTAAATCTGCCTTATATTTTCCCAAACCCAGCATAAAAACCAAGAACCCACTTTCTATATAATCACTTGGTTTATATTTATTCTTCCACAACTTCGTTATTTAAACCCTTTCTGCTTGCAGGCATTTACATTCAATTAACAGATGCCTACTATTTTCTATATCTTTCTTACATAACTTGCAGACAAAATCACACACATTCCTCCATTTGTGTTATGTATATGACCTGTAGGTGTGCCATTTGTATTTGTTACAAGCAAACACCCTTATTGATTACAATGTTCTGACTGATTGTCTATTTAAAATTTTAATAGAAAATGAAAAATGCTTCCATTTTCTTTAATCTGGTTATAATAAAGATTTTTTTAATCTAGATAGCAGAGCTGGATAATTTTTATGTATGAGTTGTTGTGGCATTTGTTTAAATGATTCTGGTATAGCATTATGTATATTTGTATTTTTAACAACTGATAAGCATGACACCGTGATAATTTGCAAGTAAAAGAAAATTGATGAATTACTATAGAAAGTTATAGTTATCAGGAAAAATTAATCATAAAAATATAATTAATATGTTTAAAAAACAATAATTCAAGAAAATTCAAAATAAAAAATAATGATGTAATAAGTAAAAATTTTAGATAAAGTAAAAAATATATAAAAGATTGATAAGTTAAAGATAATAAACAAGGCAAAACTATCCATACAGTAGTGCTACCCTGTGCCAACCAGAGTAATCAATGGATGCCAGAAGGCTTGTGCATAAAATCCCTATCTAATGCCTACTCATCCAATATCCCCAGACTAGTTTCTGGCTTGTGGCCTTCATCAGTGAGGAGCTTTGGATCTGAGAGCACTGCACCTAGATCTTAAGATCTAATGCAACTCTCCATCTTAGGATCTAATGCAACCCTTCAGCAATCACTCCTTTATCTCTACTTAACTACAAAACTATGAGAATGAAATTGAAAACACAATAATATTATCAATCTAAGCTCAATAGCTTATATAGCTATATGGGTCTGAACTCAGTTCAGCACTCATACATTTTGGTGTCTTTGGCTCTTTAACAACCATAGCCACCACTATCCTATTAGGCTTAATGATTGATGCTTAATGGTTTAACACCAATCCTGCCTAATAGGATAGTGGTGACTATGGTTGTTAAAGAGCCAAAGAGACCAAAATGTATGAGTGCTGAACTTAGTGCATACCCATATGACTATATAAGCCATTGAGCTTAGATTGAAAATATTATTGTGTTTTCAATTTCATTCTGATAGGTTTGTAGCTAAGTAGAGATATAAGGTGGTTGCTGGAGGGCTGCATTACATCCTGAGATCTAGATGCAGTGCTCTCAGATACAAAGCTCCTCACTGACAAAGGCCACAAGCCAGAAACTAGTCTGGGGATATTAGATGAGTAGACATTAGATAGGAATTTTATGCACAAGCCTTCTGGCATCCATTGATTACTCTGGTTGGCACAGGGTGGCACTACTATATGGAGAGTTTTGCTTTGTTTAAAAACAATTATGTGCTAGTAAAAGAGATGGTGATCCTGTGATGCTTAATGGTTTAAAGATAATAAAATTAACAAAAAAAAAATCAAATCAAAAGATGAAATTAATCAAGGCTTGTTACTGTGATTACTATGTGTATAATATAATTAAAAAATTAGCAATATAGTAGTGAAGAACCTAAATGATGAGAATAAATTAACACTGTTAATGAATTAAATATATTAATAATAAAATTGATTATAAAATAGAGAATTGCATTCAATATCTTCTAATAAAAACACTCGGTAATCTAAAGAGTAAAAATCATTGGTGCACTCACTTTTTCGGGACAAGAATTATGTACTTATAATTTTCTATAAGTTACTAATACATTGTACAGCCTTAAACCTAAGTAATTAAGTACATTATTTCAAAATATCCTCCAAAGTTTTCTATTTTTGAAAGTGATACAATTGTATGAAGTATATAACACATATATTTTGATTGTGAATAAAAACTGTTCTTCTTAATGTGTGTTTAAATTGTCTTTTTTTTTCTCTTTGCAATTGTTTCAAATATTACACCACTCTTTTAAAATATAATAAAATACAATTTTTTCACAATAAATTATTTAAATATGTACATTTATCATAACAAAAAAAAACCTGGTTATAGGTTTTGCAATTGATTGAATAAATTCAATGCTTCCAATCATGCATTTGCTTTATGTAGTGAATATATACAAGCTGATGAATTTTTAATATCATCTTACAACCGATCCTCGATTGTGAAGATCTGAATTTTATCTAATAGCTGTAGGCGTGCAAAAATGTATTACTTTTATGTGTAACTATTTAATCAAGTATAATATAGATGTTAAAGTGGACCATCATTGACATCTTGCCCATCTCGATTCTACAATATTTAAACATTATTTATAATACACAACTTTTTGTGAAATTCCTCCCATCGACAATTGTAGTATTTATCCGTAAAAATAGAAACACAGTGCCAGAGATAATTCCTGATGTTGAAGAAAGAAACCAAAATAATCAGTAATTGAAAACAAAATAGAATTCTTTTAAATGATTATAAGAATAATTTATATAAATGCAATTTACCATTCTCATTAATTAGTATTAGTATATTTATTTTAGATTTGTTTTTATAGTCGATTTCAGATTATTTCAATATATATATATATTCAAAATATCCCAGTGAATATTACTAGCGAAAAATTCCTATACAAAATATTCAAATCACCCTCCCAAACATTAGGTTTTCTCAGCATTACCCTTTGTGAATAAATATAAAATCTGTTTGAAGTTCAGACCCTATATTTATTCACAAAAGGCGTTGCTGAGAAAATAATGTTTGAGATGGTTATTTGAACACACACACACACACACACACATATATATATATATATATATGTGTGTGTGTGGGTGGGTGTATAGTTTTACATAAAATATTGTTGCTATTATTATATTACAATATCCAGCAAATAGTGTCATATAGAAAATGTAATGATCAATGAAAACATAATTGATGAAAAATAAAATGTAGATACTGATTACTAAATTTCTTCCATACATGTTTTGATGCAATAATAGAGTAATGGATTCTGGAGTTCAAATCTGTGGATTGCCATCCATATTTGTCACTTCTGGCGCTCAGACTTTTTAAAAATTTCTGAACAATAAGCATTTTGATTATTTTTTATTGAATTTATGTCAAGAAATGTAATATATAAAAGCATGCAATAATTTATTTAGTAACCAATAAAATACATAACGAGTATGTTTTGTTTTATATTTTATAATGAAACTCATTTATGAGGAAAAGTTAAATAATAATATGACTGTTTTAGTAAGCACAACGATATAAAAACTAACCTGTAGGAAAATTATTCACGGAAATAAGTGTACTAAATGAAAGCAATCTCTAAAAGATGAAAGGAATAATTAATCAATTTGGAAAAGAAATTAAAAATGTATACAGGCAAAGGGGTAAGTAGTCATAATTGAGTCTCACTATTTTTGCACTATACTACTAGATGGCTCTATAACTTCAGCAATCATTTTCATAAACAATCATATTTACTTGTCTAATTTACCTCACACCTGCATTTCATTTTATACAAATTTCTTTCATTTAATATATTTATTGGCATGACTTAATTCTTGCTTGGTAGAATGTAATTTATATTTAAGCATTTATTTAACACAGTTCTTACTGTAAATGGATTACCTTATAGATTGCTTTCTTAATACTTTTTATTAGTTGTTTATGCTTACTTATCATATTATTATGCTAGTCATTTTCATTTTTTAATGTCTCACAATAAGTTAGTTTCAATGAAATTATGAAACAAAACCTACTCATTTATATATTATCTGCCCTTAGTTTTTAAACCAATAACACATCATATGATTTAATCTGACTTTATCTTGCACAATGCTGTTCAGCATTCACTAATTTTTTCTCCCATGGTTATTCCATCTAGAGCAAGCTTTAGTAATCAATAAATGTAAGATGGTAATGCTTATTAAATTTATATTCAGTTCTATCCTATCAAATATCTCCAGATTAGTTTTTAGATTATATCTTCATCAGTGAAAAGCTTTTGGATCTTGGAGCAGTGCACCTGGATTGTTTGGATGACAACATAATATATAGACCCTGAAATGGATTCAGATTTATTATATTGAAAATTTGTTAATATATTTTTCAATTTGAGATGATAGCTTGATATTAAGAAAAGAAGTAAAAAATCAATACTATTTAAGAAAGATGCATTAGATTCAAATGGTTCATACACTGCTCTAAGTTACAAATTCTCTTCACTGATGAAAGCAATAATTTCGAAACTAATTTGAGATACTGGATAGAATAACACTGGATAGGATTTATTAAGCACTACTGTCTTGACATCTATTGATAAAGTTTACACTTCATTTATCATTGGTAATTACTATTAAATGCCATCTTAAGAGTATTACACACACTATAATAGAATCAAAGAATTGGTGTAAATAGAAATAATCTATTAAATATAAAGACTAGCATGTGAAAATCTTTTTTTTTCAATAGCCAGAATCTAAAACAAAATTAACATTATTTCTGATTTTGAGAGGATAGCAAGAGCAAGATAATAGACAACACATATTATCAGTACTATAATTTACAATGCCATAGTGTGAATGATCATCTTTTATTTTTTAAGAAAGTAAAAATACAATATTATTTGAAATGACAGTATTCTCATTTTAGATATGATAACTAACTATGCTACACATCTTCATGTTGAACATCATATAGTAATGATATAGAGCTTATATTAATAAAGCAGCTGTGATGTTTTTATAACATGAAACTTTTGATTATTTTCTGGTAACTTTTATTAATATCTTATTGCCTTTCTTATATTGTTAATGGATTTATATAAAATCCAATACAATTTTTCATTTTTGTTCACAGCATTTAAAATATCCATGTATGATGGTCTAAAACATTTCAGCTTTGAGATAACTAAATATACATTTTGGATCAGCATCATGATAAATAATTGTGATTAGTGATTCAAAAGTATAAAACCAAAACCTCTCACTAAATGTAGAATAATTTGTCTCCATTAAATTATTTATATTTTAAATATTATTAAGCATTGCATATTCTTAGGCTCATTGAGAAAGTGGTGAAGAATAAAAATGATTTACAGACCCATGATATCTATAAATCTAATAGACACAAGTTAGATTTATATGTTAATTTAATCTTTTAATATAATAATATTGTTCACAAAAAAAATCATTCAATTATTCTTAAGCAATTGATGATTTATACAAAAAAAAATTAAATTGCATAAATTTAATTAGCTAATAATATTCAATGTCTACTTTTAAATTGTTGATTAGTCAGTACAATGCATTATTTACTTTCTTTTGTTTCATGAATACCTTGAATTATTTACAGTAAAAATATGTGCAGAATAGTATATTTGTAAGAATTACCAATTAAACAAATGTAAAAATTTCATACTCATTAGATGTTATTTTTGTGCAAAAAATAAATATAATTGTTTTATTTATTTATTTTAGGAGCCAACTAAGAGTCTTTTCCATGAATCATTGTTGGCTCTTCATGTCAATGTATTTTTAATTTGTCAGCAATATCACTTTTACCCATTATTAATTCAGTTTTTTGTTCCATAATCTCCAATTTTCATATCATACTACTATATTTTTATCTTATTTATCCATCTCACATGTGGTCTCTTTCTAGGTCTTTTTAGGTCTTTTACAATCTTTTGAGATTTAGTTTAAGACTGTTCATCAACTTTCATTTTTCTACAATATATGGTTATTCCAATTCCATTTCAGTCTCTTACATCAATGCTACCTTTTTGTTGCCTAACCCAACTATTTCATTTTTCATCCTGAATGTTTAATTCTGTCTATTTATATGAAAGTCTGTACTTTAGATATTTATATGTATAAAACCTTCTATATATTCATCATCTTCAAAATAATATGAATATTAAGAACCCTTTGCAAAAGTTTCATTTTATTTATCCTGAAATACTTTATTTCATATTTTCACATTCCACTAAAAAAGAATAATGATTATTTTTGTTTTAAATTTTGGCTTACTTGCAATAACATTTCCACTATTTTCATTTGTTCTCACTATTGTTATCAATCTATATCAGAAGCATCCCATAAAAAATAGTATCACAATAAATATCTTAACTTAAGGTCCCAGAAAATTTTTATCAATAACTTTGTTGCTTGCAAGTTACATGGATCCTTAATTTTTACATTTTTAAAAAAAATAAAATTAATACTTTTTTAATTTCTAAAATTATTAATAAGTAAAATATAAATACGGATAAATGAATTTTATCTTAATTTCTCCTTTAATGATTTAAATATAACTAAGCCTAGTGTGTAGGTAGAGTATATCTGAAACTGATAGATTTAGAAAAAGTTAATAATGATGGTTCAAGTTATGGACTATATCTTGGCTTTCCACAGGTTTTTGTCATAAAAAAATTAGATTTTCTGTCATTTGATTGCATAAATAAATTATTTTTTGATATAGTTTATTAAGTTCATAATTTGTAATTTTTTTGTAGATCTATACTTTTATCTTAGGATAATGAGAAAAGTTTTCATAATTTAATTTGTTTTATTTATTTTAAATATCAATATAGTTAACTTCTTCAATGATTGAATGACAGAATAGTTTCATATCTTTAATGCTGATGCTTAATCACAGAAAGGGAAACACCAGGTGTCTTTAAAACACTGATGTTTAATATCGCATAATTTATCTTATACAAATTTATATTTTCGCTTTATTTTTATATTAAATTTTATGTAAATAGTATATTGAAATTAAATGTATTTTTAAAATATACTCTAAAATCATCATAAATATATGTGATTTTTAATATATAGTAGTTAATAATATTTTAAAAATTGAATATTTTGTTTCTGACTTTACATGTCTGTATTCAGGAAAAAAAACGTCACAATGTAGCTAATGAAAACTATAAAAATACCACACTATGTAAAATTATGCTAACAGAAAGTAATAACCTATCTAATATATTGAAATTAATTTAATTAATTTTTAATTGTTATTTTTACTGCTAATATAAGTATAGAAATATAAAATATTTAACCCAGTTTATTTATAGTTTAAACAAATTAAATTTATAAGTATTTGCATTAGAAATACTTGTTCATTTTTTGATCATAAAACTAATATATAAAGTTCACAGACACCATTAATCCATTTTAATAAATAATAGTAGTAATTTAAATGGTCACTGATTTTTATAATTGACATTTTTACTGTCAATATAGCAATAAAAAAAAAGAATAATTTATTATTATTTTATCAATGGTATCATTAATTTTTATGATGAAGTAAAACTTCATTTTTTGTAACTTAAAATTTTTATTATAAAGGCTTTTCTTATTTTTTTTTCTTTTAGTTTGCAATATTTGTAATCTGAATTAACTATTAAACATTATTTTTATCTCCAGAAGAAAATGAGAACAAAACTTGTTAGATGAGAGTAACTTTAGATATACAGTATGTATTTAAAAAAAACAATTCATTCAATAGACCATTAAGATGTTAAAGTCCTCAAAGTATTTAGTAAGCATTGAATTATTCATCTGAATTTAATATTTTCAAAATTAAAAAAAAAATGCATATTCATTAAAAATATGTACATATATTAATAAACTTTATATTTTCCAAAAAAAAAGGCATTGCATTATATATATTAAATAACTGAATAATTTAAATTAAAAAAAAATGAAATTTAGACAAATATAAACAGGAAAATACAAACTAATTATTTAATTATTAGATCACAGTATATTTACAAATATATCACTATGTAATTATAGGGATTTGAACTCATAATTTTTCAGTCTATTCATTCTCCATTCTATCTTAAGCAACTGATACACATGATTACGCACATACAAAAAAGAATACATGATCTTCAATATTCATACTTTGTGCAGAACTATCACCCGTCAGTTGGGCTAAAACATAATCTCCTACACATATATACAATCAGTGCACAATCTCCAAAATAAAAAAAAATAGATCACCAAATTTTGTGGTATTAATAGATTTGAAATAAAAATAGACTTGAAATTTATCAAGATTGAAGAAGTAGTACAAGTACAAATTTCAAGACATCATAACTGGTTAATAAGATTTTGTTTTCACTGATTTGCAATATAAACCCTAAATTAATTAAAGTATTTATTTAAGTAAACAAAGAAAAGAGAATGAACATTGTCAGGATATAAAATTGTGTTACAAAATAATTGTATTGTATATTGGAATGCAATATCTAGTAAAATATAAATTTATTTAAAAATACAATAAATATTAAAAATAACAAGCAGAATATCACTATTAACAACAAACAAAAATATATATTTAGAAGATTAAAATATTTTAAATACCCCATAGCTATATTATTCCAGCCACACTCCCCTTTTTATTGAAGTGCTATTTGAGCTTTTTTTTATTTGAAAGAAGAGTATGGCTGGAATAATAGGACCGTTCAAATATTTTATTTAAATTCCAGGTAGTGTTATGCATTGTTTCTATGTCTTAGAAAATTGAGTATATGGATTTTGTAAAGTGTATAAAAAATAATTAATGATGGCACAATAAAATATATCAAAAATGTGTCAAAAATGTACATTTATTTTTTGATATTATTCTGAAAGTGATTTAAGAAATGAAATAATAGTACAGTTACTAAAGAGTTGAACAACTTTATAAAACAGAAAAATCTCTCAAAAAGTTATTTAATAAACAAAAGCAGAAAAAAATAGAGTATTGTAGCAATTTAAAAACATTGCGCCCTAAATGAAAAGACAAAAATTGCTATTAATAATTTTTATTAGTCATTCATTAGACTAGAATTTATATAATAATGAATATTTCTGTAATGTAATTTTCATTACATCATTCTAATGCAATGTAAAAACTGGTTTTTATGTATTTTTAACACCTTGTGCAGGTTGTAACCATAAACATATAACCAAACACATATGATAAAGATTTATGATCCCTAAGATGCACATTTTGTGTTGAACCAGAACCCGCCAATTGACCCAGTTTCTACCTTGTGTGAGAATAGTGTAGTGAAAAATCACATTACAGAAATATTAAAAATTGCTATTATTTTTGAAAAACATAAAGAAGTTTAGAGAATGACAAAATTATCATCATCACAATCAGTCACTTGTAAATAAGGAAAGCCATTTTAATTTTAAAAATAATAAAGATGTAGTTAAAAATCAAAAATAAAGATGAAATTTATAATGATATAAAAACTACTTTATCAATCATAAAAATATCTATTCATAATATATACTGTTTTTTTTAAATCAAGACTCTTGACATCATTTACTAATATGCTTTTAATTTCTTGGACAGCAAACTTTTTTTTTTTTGAAATACTTCAATATTGCTTGATAATGACTTTTTTTATAGTAGATTCAATCATATTCGTTAGTATTTAATTTTTTTTAAAGAGTTTTTGAATTAATCTTTGTAATGTAAATGAATATGTTTTTGACAAAAGGCAGACTGATTTATTCTTCAATTCCTTTTTTTTTTTTTGAGAACTATTGGAGAGGCTATAACTTATTGTGAATTATTTATTAAAGATAATTTCATGATCATGTACTAAAAATGTTATACGTTTTATGAGAGGATTTTTAATTTGAATGAGCAAAAGTAACAAAAAAAAACATGTTAGCTTCTAGATTCACAATATGTAAATAATTATACTATTTTTGATAATTCAAACCACCATTTTCAGAGTCTTATAAATATTTTGAATGTTAAATATAAAAAATCTTATTAAGTAATTAATGTTTTAAAAAAAACCTTAATTGATTTATTATTCAGGTTGAGAATATGCATCTGATTGTGTATTTTGATAGGTTTTAAATAAAAAAGTGAAATTTTAAAATGGAGAGGAAACTACATTGAGTTGCTATTACAATTATAAAGTTATAAAATAGAACATTTTATTAATTAAATGTAATTACTTATACTAAATTAATTTTATGTAGGATTATTATGCAAGTTAATAATATTCCAGAGAGTCAATTCCTTGTGGATATCATAACTAATTTATTCCAGGGTGGAATAAAACAAGCAATGCTCTTTATACCCCATTTTTGTCTATCAAAAATTGCTAGAAAAACATTAGATGATGCTGGAAAAAACATGGAGAGAGATCATGGATAAATAAAATTTTACAAGATCTAGTAATTTGACCTATACACTTTTTCAAAAGCTTCATGGATGTAAAAGGATCTGCAAAAAATATTACTGTTATTACTAATCAGGGTGGCAATTTTTTATACAAGTCTTCAAAATCTTAAAGTTTGAAAAAATGAGAAAAAAGCATCTTTATAATGCAATTGAAGATTTCTTTCACAATGATCTGCAAATATCAATTTGATAAATCATGTCGATGTTAGTGAACTCGAATTAGATCTTAAACCAGAAAAAAACACTAGAATCAGATAGCATACTTCAAGAGTTTCTAAAAAAAAATTAGAACATAAAGGCAAAGTATTGTTGAGAGAATTATTTAGTAACATTATCTGTACAGAAAGAATTTAAAAAGATTTTTCATACAAACAAAACTATATTAGTTTTAAAACCAAACAAAGCCAGAAATAATTTTATTTACAATAGTTAAGAGTCATGTTCCTCTAGAGCAAGATTGTTTAGGCCAGGAAGACACTACTGTGAACAAATATAATTTTTAACAACTCAAATTGAAAAAGACTCAAAAAAATTAAACACTGATGCTACACCTTTATTGATCTTACTCAGCTATGATTCTGTTGGGGAAAAATGATTTTATTCTAAAAGTTTTTAAAAATATTAAATACTGAAAACCTTACTTTACTTAACAAAATGTTTCTCCGATAAAAAAATTCAAGTGACACTAGATGATGATTGTTATAGATGCAACATTTTACAGGAAAGATTATCACAGGGTTCATTTTTCATCTATATTATTTAATATATTTGGCAGTGATATTTCAGGTATAGACAGCAGGAAATTCATCTATATTAATGATATTGTTTTGACTTTTCAAAAGAGATTATTTCTGAAATAGAAAATCTTTCATCAAGCATATAAAAAAACTGAAAATGTTTTTCTAAAGACTGGAGTTTTATTTCTAATCCAATAAAGCTGTTGTATTCTAATTTTCATCCAAACAACTGAGAATCATTTTGTAATATGAATATAACCTTTCACAATAGTAATACAAAATATATTTCTACTTCATGATATTTGGGGGTGAACTTGGATTATAGGTTAATTTTTCCCATTTATCTAAAATCTAATCAAAATTAATTTCTAGAAACAATATCTTTGGAAAACTGGCTAGCATTAATTGGGATTGTGATGCAAATACTTTACAACATATTCTGGTGGTGAATATTGTGTCTGTGTTTGTAAAAAAAAGTTCTCATACTAAACTTATGGAAACTTAATTAAATATTGGCATAAGAAATATTACTGGGCATTTAAGTCTATATTTTTGCAACTACATATTCTTTTGCTTATTCTTCTCTCAGTTATCAATAGAGAAATTAGCTCATAAAAATGTACAAAAACTGTTGAGCAGATCAGATTTACAAATTACTCAAAGTGGATTTTCAGTACCTAAGTCTCAACCCAATAAAAATTCACTTTTTCAATATTTAACCAATACTACACAAATAAGTATCATAATTATAGGGCATTTGTATAAGATGGAATGGATGGCAAAATAGAACTTGAAAGTCTGGGTTTAATCCCCTACTAATTATATCTAGCATAAAAGTATATATAATACACTTGCATTTAAATATTAACTAACTATGGTATAAAGGCGAAATTCTCATGAGATTCCAAATAAATTTATTTTTTCCAGATTTAGCAATAAATTCAGTTGGATTTGATTTTCATGGAGATATTTGGAGTCACATTACAGATTTCGGGCAGCCCATGGTTGTTCACATCTGCTTCATAAATATAATTATTATCCACTTATCTATTTAAATGTGCACAAATATAAAGTATGAACTATTTAATTAATGACTGTTAAATTTATGACTACAGTATCAGAAATGTAGGGCTTAATAAGGCCAATAGTGAATCATCTTTTGATTGGAATCTCTATAGGTTTCTTTATGATAATTTTTTGATAGTTAAATTGACTAATGTACTAGTTAAGTAAAATGTATTGACCCTATGATGTGTATTATCCATCACCATTACAATAAGGCACTACGCATTGTTCATTGAAGATGCTCAGTAATATATAAAAACTGAAAATGCAAAATCATTGTTGTTCACATTACTAGATGTGATGTTATTAGATGTATAATTGTAAAGCCACTTCTTTATTAGATTGGTTATGTAAAACAAATGAAAAGAATCGGCTTTTTTAAAAAGTATTTCTTGTAAATTTCAATGTAGGTTTTCTTTGAGAGGCAGAACCGTTTACACTCTAAAGATTATCAGAAAAGTATTTAAGCAGATGTAAGATATCTAATAATATCTAAAAAATCAAGGTATATCTGTGTATATATTTGTGTTTCATAAATTGGTTTGCGTAGTCGTGACGAAACTCATTATTTTTTTTCTTTATATGTGTCTAATAATAACTACGTTGTTTATCAAGGGTGCGATGTTAATTTTGCACGTATAAGTTCACACACTTAAAGATATACAAACGCATTTACCTATATTTAATATTCGTGTGTTATCTATACATTTTACGTATAACTAAAAAATTATTTGTATAAATATTATATATATATGCATACTGAAACTGCTTCTATTATTTTTTTTATTTCAGAAAGATTTAATTTTATGGATCGTAAAATTTGTAATCCTTCAGAAATCTCTAAGGCATTATAATTATATCTTTTAATGCTAATGATTAAATGAGTTGAAAAATTATCATTATAAAACAGTACAATTTTTGAATTTTTATAAGTTAAAAAAGAATTCTAAATGCTAATGTGTTTTATACCAGTTCAAATGTCTTATAAAGCAGATGTGATAAATGCATATTTAATTTGTTACCCACAGCAAGTTCCACAAAATAAAATGAAGTTCGTATTGCTCGCAACTGTGACCCCCCATTGAAAAACCAGGTATCCATGAACAGTCATCTAATAAAAAAAAATACTTTAAAGGTGTTTATATTATAACAATTGGTATCATCCTATGTTTTTGTTTTTTTATTAAATCACTTCGTTTAATGTTTTCTTTTTAAAATCTTTTCATTTTAAAAAAGAAAGTATTTATTATGATGACTTTAATCATTTTGAATATTTATCTGCAGTATTTTTTAATAAAACGAAACAGATGGTGAAAAGTTGCAGTATAACTTCAATTATAAAATAATCATCATCTCATTAATATATAATTTAAATAAATCGTATGCAGTAAATATAAACACTTTAAAAACATCTCGTAGTTTTTTATAATAATCATCAGAGTTTCAAACCCATATTTAAAATAAAATAAAATCATTTGACTAAAAAAAAATTAAATAGTTTTTAAAGTTTTTCATGTGATTGGCTAGGAATTACTGTAATGTAGAGTCTATCCATTAAATGAAAAAACAAAGTCCTTAGCAATAAGCCCAGAAATAACTATTCAATAAGAACTGAACTGTTTGCATTGATCCTTGAACTCATAGCTATAAGTGTATTTTAAATAAAAACAAAATAAATTTTAAAAACAATTTATTTACAAAAAAAAAACAAAACAAATTATTTAACAAAAAAATTAATAACATATAAATAAAAAATGAAAATCAATTATTCTTATTTGTTTTTAATTTAAAATTTTGTTTTAAATTAAGAATATGTATTTTTTTTATTTAAAAAAAAAGGTAAATATTCAAATAACTTACTGACATCTGTTGAAAATTAATAAAAGTAAAAAATATATATTTAATTTTGGAGGGGGGGGGTAACACTATAGTTTTAAAAAATAACTTAAATTATTAATAATTCAAGTAATAAAGTGTAATAGCCCATTCAATTCACGCAGTTAAGACAATAAAACGCAAGTATGTGCAGATATTTTACCTGTGTAAAAGTATTATACAGTATTATAAAAAGACCATTACTATAGGAGTAACTTTCTGCTATAGATCGACATTCTACGTTCTACACAGGGTTTTTATTAATACATATATTTTTTAAAAATTGCTTTTATTTTTTATCATTTAATAGTTTTCCATTTGTCCTATTTTTGCCATCAGAGACAACCATATGCGCACAAAGTAAATAATTTTCAATGCACTGACAAAATGATGTATTGATAAATGGAAGGGCTTTGTTCTAAAAATAAATTTATAAATTAAAAAATAATCAAACAATAACTCATTTGGAAAATCATTAGATCTTTCAGCAGTGGATATGGCAGAGTCAAGTTATGATCCATAGATCCTTTGATTTCAAGACTGCCCACCCTTCTATAACTATATTAAGTCATGCAAGGCACTTTTGAAATTTTTAGTGTTCTGAAGTATGGTATAAATCTGGAACATATAATGTTTTCACTAAAGTTAAATGAAGGTTAAGATTGATTTCAGTTGAAAAATGGTCTAACAATAGGTAGAAATTTTTTTTTTTGATTTGTTATTTAATATCGTCTAAGGAGATGATAATTAACTGCTCACTGCACATGCATCAGTCCAAGACCCATGATAGAGATTAAAAAAATAAAAGCAGCCACCTTATATTTATACCTAAATATAATTGTATAGGCCAATTATAAGTATCTTGTATTGAGAGCATAAATATTTTATATTATTCACTCTATCATTTTATTTATTACATGTATGAACACTAATGAAATTTTAACATTTACTGCATGTTAATATTACGAGGATGTCAAAATTAACGTAATTGATTAAAATATTTACTAATGCAGTTTTAAACTCACTCTAAACAGATGGTAATCAAGCACTACACATGCACTGTACTGTCATGATAAACCAATGTCGTGTTTGTTGACTATAAGAAAACTTAAGAGCCAAACCATTTAAAAAAAATAAATATCTTAATCATTTATTTAATACATTGTGAAAGGTTGTGAAAGATCCTTTTGATGTAAAAGGTATTGAACATGCTATTGAATGCTTTCCAGCACATTTATTCATAAAAAATGATTTGAAGCAAAATGTACACTAAATATTAATTTCCTGAGAGAAGAAAAGAATAGAAAAGGAACTTTTTAGTTTAATTTGTATATTAATTTTAATGATATATCAACACAATGGGTTAATATGAATGTCTTTATATACATAAAGCTCAGAAATTTTATTGCAGATTTTGAAAATCTCAAAGAATGAACATATAAACAAAAAAAATTATTGATATATTTAAAATTGTTTATATTCAAAATTTTATGCTTAACTTGAACAGTGGAATAAAATAGAAAATGTTCAGGCTATCCACTCTATCATATATAATTCATACACATGACAACATACATGTGTAAAAGATAAATGATCTCCAATATACATATTTCATGCTGAACAAGCACTCATCAATTGGTCCAGATCATCAACTCACACCTATATATATATATATAATCAGGGCTTCAAATTTTAATGAACAGGCTTCAATCTTCTCCATCCACCAACTCTTTAACCATCCATATTATTGAAAATCTGATGATGGAATGCTAAAAGCCCTTGTAATACTGATATTATTGTCATATTCATGTTAACTTTAAGTCACTCTGAACTTCATATATAAGATCTTAATATGTTCATTTAAATGTACATAAGGGCTGGGCACAATTTAGGATAGAAGGGATTTGAACACAGACTTTGACACTCTCTTTAGCCATCTACACCATTTTATATAACTTATACACATGACCACATACATGTGAAAAAGATAAATGTTCTCCAATATACATATTTCTTGCTGAACCAGCACTCATCAGGTGGTCCAGATTATCATCTTATAACCAGTTGCTCAAATTATAGTAAATGATCTCCAATATATGTATTTCAGTATAATCAGCACTCATCAATTGGTCCAGATTATCACCCCCCCACATGCATATATAATCAGTTGCTCAGTTTATATTAAGATAGCAAATCTTCAAACTTTAATGGATAGGCTTCAGTATTCTTCAACTTCCAACTCTTCAGCTATCCATCCATATTATTGAAAATCAGATGATGGAATGCTCAAAGCCTTGTTAATGCCAATATTGTGTCATACACAAGTTGACTTTAAATCAGTCTGACCCCTCATATAAAAGACCTTAATATTTACATTTAAATATATAGAAGAGAGTTTAGGCAGAATTCAGACTGCATCTATAATATTTGACTACAAATGTAATGTGTATACTGAACTTTAGATGTAAAAGAAGGAATTCCAACACAGAATTTCAAGCTTCCTTCAGCTATCCATTTTTATATAACTGATGCACCGAGCACTGATTATATATATGTGTGTGGTAGATGATGATCCAGACCAACTGATGAGTGCTGGTTCACAAAAATGATGTCAATAAAAAAATACCACATTGAAATTTTATTTTTACATCTACAAAATAAGTAAACAACCCAAAATAATACCATTACATCTTTTATAATTTCCCCCCCCAAAAAAAATCTAATTATAACTAGCAATTTAAATGCTACTGTTGGTAATTATTTATATACATACACACTCGCAAATTTATATATATATCCATTGCTATTAAAATCTCACCATCGCAAAACAAAGCACATATCACAATAAATAAATAAAAATGAACCAAATAACAATGAAAAACAACTAACAACAATAACAACCTATTTACAAATCCTTATCTAATACCCAAATCAAAGAGATTTTTTTAAAAACTATAATGACATTTTAAAAGAAAGGGTGGATTTTCCATCTCTTACAATATATATATGCATAAATTTCAAATTATATCCATATCTTACAATATATATATGCATAAATTTCAAATTAAATGTAGCAAACAAAGGTAATAAATGATCCTTCCCCCAGGCTTTGAATTAAAAACAATGAATCCTATATTACATAATGTTTTAAGTGATATTATTCTTCTTCAAGTGTTGCTGATTTGACCAATAACAATGCTACTATAGGATCCATTCTATTCTTGATCCTTTGTTTAAGATTTACAGTGCATTGAGTTCATAATTTGGGGGAAAGTGATTTACACTCTTTGTTTATATATGTTGAATTACAGTATCTCTATTTATTACATGATTATTATCTCATCATTTGTATTCTTTATTTATATTTTTTTTTACAATCGTTAATGTATAATAATAATAATAATAATAATAATAATAATAATAATAATAATAATAATAATAATAATAATAATAATAATAATAATAATAATAATAATAATAATAATAATAATAATAATAATAATAATAATAATAATAATAATAATAATAATAATAATAATAATAATAATAATAATAATAATAATAATAATAATAATAAATAAATAAATAAATAAATATGATGGTAATTAACTATTGTACACATACTTACAATTACTTTCAGTTAATTACTTAACTCTCTTCAACTGCATTTTGCAAATTGTAAGACTGTACAATAGTTAATAACCATTATATTTACTAACTTTATTATTATTAATTAAGTAATAAACATTTTTATTTTATATTTTCTTTCCATATGTCAAAACATCGGCCAGAAAGTGAACCCGTGACAACCATCTGCAAGCAACTGCTTGCTTGCAAGGCAGCTGCGCTGATCTCTCAGCTATCAACGTTTGACTAAACATTTTATTTGTATTAGATATATATCATTTTTACAATATAGTAATTTTTATTTTAAATATTGATGGTCTAGACATCATTATTTTATAATGTAGCTAAAAGCTTTATAACTGCCAGTCAGATCTTTGAAATTGTGTCTTAATTATGTTGGTGTATTAGTAGAGTGATAGATTCTGGAAAGCAAAATGCATGGATCACAGCCTAGTCTGGAACTTTCAGTCCTCAACTTCTTATGTATTTTCTATTAATAAATCATTCAACTATTTTTTATTAATAAGTTAAAATAGAAAATTCTGTACTAAAATGTTTCTCAGTGAAACTGAATAATATATTATTGTAATAAAATAAGTTAATTCAAAATTATTTTGTAATTATATATATATATATATATTATGAATATTTATCAAATAAAGCATTAGACTGTAAGGAAGATCATATAACATAATCAAAGTGTAAAAAAGAAAGAAAAAAGATAAATAATTTAGTAAATAGAAATGTGAAAAAATATAAGCAAATACATTTTATTTAATTACTAGATTTTATAATTTCTTGTGCAGTTATAATAAATAATATAATATTGGAATAATTCAAAACAAAAATGCCACTAAAAGAAGACTTGTTCACCCAAATGATTTACAGAATTCTGCATCAAAAATTCATTTTTAAGAAAGCAACACGGGTAAATAAATATTTACAAATTATAATTTTAGTGTCATTTTCTCTAATCTACCTGTAAGCAATTAAATATTTAATAATATAATCCAGATAGTCCGTTTTAGAAAAAAAAAATCTATTGATTAGCAGGTGCTTAAAAAAATACTTTTTGTCAGAACCGTGTGTCCTTTAGAGCAATGGCAGAGGGGTAGAGTTCAAAATTAATGTATTATGGTTGAGGTGCATCACTTCTGACTCTCAATGTTCTTATTAATTTTTAAGTAATAAACTATACAGTTTCAAAAAATAAATTATTCTTTCAGAATATAGTTGATAACTGCTAATGAGACTAACTCTTTCCAATATTCAAACACTGAGATTATTTAATTTTACAGAACGGTTTTTATTTTTGAACAGAAGATAGAATGACATAAAAATTCATTACTATGACTAATATTTTTAAATAATATTTCTTTTCTTACGTTGTAAATTTTAGTTGTAGTTTAATTTTCATTTTGGATTAGACAAAGATGACAAGCAATAATAAATGATCATCAACAATGCTCAAGTTTATCAGTAGCTTTTATATAAACTTTATCTTCTTTATACTTAACTTGAATTCAGTGTAGAATTCATTTTCCTGCTGATGGCATTTAAAAAAAAGTTAAACATTGTATATATTTTATAATTGTAAATACTTATCTATACCCACTTTAACTTAAAGTTTGATAAGTTATTTAGTATATATTTTAAATCGATTTATTATTTTTTTAACAATTTTATTAAAATATATAATGATAAAATTGATGTTTCGCTGTCAAATATAATATAACACCTGATATTATTATGAATGGCACCTACCACCTGGGTCAATTAAAGTTTTAAATATTTCGTTGTTGATGTTATTTTGTTTTAATTGTTTTTTTTACTACTTTGGTTGTAATTTGTGACATTTTAAATATTATGTAGAAATAAATGTCATAAAAATTATAAGTAGCATGAAACGATAAATATGTAGTAATTTCTTAATCTTCCTGAAGAATTCATATTTAATTAGACAGGTGTTTTGAAATGGAATGTATTTAATTTTAACCAGAAAAATCAGCTTAGTTCACTAGGTTAAAAAAAAATAGAAGTAATTATAATATGATTAAAAAAGTATATAGTATATATCTATATTTTTAGATTATTAAAACTGATAGTGTATTTATAATAATTTGGTATAACATTTTCGAATGAAGAATGAAAAATATACGTCAAATCGTGTTATGAATGACAAACTAACTCATGTGTAAAAAGCAGGTTTATTATCAGCAATATAAATAGTCATAAAAAGATAACTACTAAATAAGTAAAACAAGTTTCAAATATTCTGTAGCGCTTCATAAAGTATCATTCTAGATGAAATATAAATAGATGTATTATTATCTATTTTTTCGTAGTTGTACGCACACATACATATTTTTTTCCTAAAAATTAATAGCAATAAAAGTATTAACTTTTTTTAAAGAATTGGAATAAACTTAATCGCATACATTGTTACTTCAATAATTTAATATATGTATACAAAACTGTAAATAAATGTGTAGTTTGGCAAGGATAACAGACTCTAGACTCAAAGTCTATAGATCACACCATAACTCTGCTTAAATTTCTTTTTTTGAGTTCAATTAATTAACAAATACATATAACCATTGTTCTCTATTGTTATATATACTCAGATAAAACTTTTAACAAAATATTGGCAGTATTTATAATATACTAAATAAATGCATATACAATACTGAGAGTATATATATTTAAAATTATGGAGTAAAAAATATTGCCCATTTTTATCTAGTTAAGTGTCAGGCGCCATATTAAATTTTTTTAAAAACTGACCCGAGACACAATTTTCACAATAACTTCAGTTTTAATAATGTTAGAGCAAAAAAATTTACATTGATAGAAACTAAAAAAACTAAAGAAAACAATATGGCCAAGACAAATAGTGATTATCATTAAAAAATAATGTAGCAAAGAAATTTCCACATCCGAAATAATTATTATTTTATTTTTGTTCATAATTTCTATTTTATTATTAGCTAAGTTTAAATTACATCTTTAGTGGTAATTTCTTTGTATTCCGCACAAAATTTCCTTTGAAATGATATATAAAACATCTTACCTGAGATAATCCATAGCTTCAGAAATTGCTGTAATAGGATAATAAGAATTCTTCATTTTTTTCTTGACCCCAAAGTTGAAAAAGGTCAAGACGTCTGGAAGAAAAAACGTTCTCCCTAATAAAAGATAAAAAAAAAATTAGAATTCTACCAGAATGTAAAAATAATGGAACAAGTGTAGATATTATTACTTACCTCTAGAAATTATTTTGATTTTAGACTTTGGATAAACCAACCTTGTTCATAGTATCATCATACTGAATAATCATGGCCAATACAGAAAACAATTTACAAATTTAGAATATGAGAAGTCAAAGATTACTAAAAAAGTTCTAAAGGCACATATTTATATATAAAAAAAATGTTTATGTTCTACCTCTTTCAGGATATGTCCTCCAGAGAAGCATACCTATTCATATTATCTAATATAAATATAATTATAAATTTATTAAACGCACATTCATATTATTCAATATTATTATTAATAAAAGATAAATCATGCCAGATCTTGCTTACCAATTGGCAAAAATAATCAGTAAAACAAAAACAATAAAAACTAAGTTAGTAAAACAAAAATAATAAAAACTAAGTTAGTTAAAACAAAAACAACAAAAACTGCAACCTCTCTGTGCATCTGGTATGCAGCTTTGAAATTAACAT
This sequence comes from Epiperipatus broadwayi, assembly GCA_028023455.1. NCBI lineage: Eukaryota > Metazoa > Onychophora > Udeonychophora > Euonychophora > Peripatidae > Epiperipatus > Epiperipatus broadwayi. The sequence goes on along the minus strand of JAQFVV010007178.1, from coordinate 101,026 downwards.
CACATTTTTCTATAATAGGTCAAATGTTATAAATACAGTCAAATTTTGCAGTTTTTTTGTTCAGCATTTTTTTATTATATTGAAAAAATATGGTATTCTAATAGTATGATCATTACTCCAAATGCCCTTCAATCGAAATACAGGGACCTTACATGAAATTCCCAATATCATCCCAAAAAAGGCAGACAATTCCCATTCTGTCACATTTTTCCAATCACGCATACATTTCTCCTTAGTGGCATATTTATTCATTTCTTCAATAATTTTTACACACAGCTTTTTATCAAATAACATATAAAAGAAATCTAAGTAAGAATACTCACCCACAGTCAAAAACTTCAAACCTAGAGTCTTTGTGAAATTCTCTACATTGACTGGTCCTGTAGTAATGTTCAAAGGCATATTAGAAGCACTAGTTGATGGGCCAGCTCTACTGCTATTGTCCAGAACAATATTTGTATTTTTTCTTCACCTTTTCACTGGTAAAGTGGTTGCTTCTTCTTCTCTGGATGATGATGTGAAGTATTTCTGTAGATCACTGTATGTAATACTGTCATTGTAATCAAATGGTTTAGGAATTTCAAATTCTTTGAAGCTGGAAAAATCTGTTTCTAAATCCATATCTGCCAATTGTTTTTTTGCATCATTTTGTCTCCATGTAATCTAAAATACTGAGAAAAAAATAATAAAAATAATTGACCTTCCTCAGAAAAAAATTAGTAAAAACTTTATTTTTTGTCGTAAAAAAATGGTATTACTTACAGAAAATATGAAAAAAGATGCAGAGAATTGTGATATTCATGCATGCAAAGTCCTCTTAGTTTTTCTGTAATTTCAAAAAGAAAACCAAACTTCAATGAATGACAATGATATGTGGATGGTCCGCCCAAAACATCAAAGCAATAATCAAATAGTTTGTTGCTCTGGAACTCACATGAAGTAGGAGTACTAAAGTGGCAAAATTGAGATATGGTCTGTAAGAGTTAAGCCCAGGTTCACCACTCTACTTCTACTCTACAACATTTGAGGCCTTGAACTTCCCAATGAGTTTAAAGTATTAGAAGTTCTGGTCACTTATGCCAAAAATTATTAAATAGCTATAATTTATGTGCAAAACCTACATAACTTTTTGAAATATGCAATTAAATATTACTGACACATATACATATATTCTAGTAGAGACTTTCTTATCTTTTTTCACATTTTGTCAGATATTAGGAATAAAATGCCTTATAGATATATATATAAAGCTATTAAATTGATCAGATTAACATTAACTCAAAAGATGGTTTCATCACATAAGACTTGTTTAAAATCAATATTTTCTATCACAATGCTCTTCTAAATATTTCTTTAAACAACCAAAAATTTAAAGTGTAATTAATTAAATGAGCATCTAATGAAGTTCAAATAACATTTTTATTCAAGATCTCTCAGAAATATCAATTGGATTTGATTTTTTAGATGTTATATGAATCTCATCAACAGATTTAAATACATCTAACAGTGACTGTGCCTATCTGTTTCAGAAAAAAATAATTAAAGTGTTCAATCAAAACAGTTGCAGCTAAACACAGTCTATGATCACCATACTTAATGGACATCAAATCTATGCATACAATATCAGAATTTAAGCATTATAATGCTATTAATGAATCATCTCTTGATTAGAATCTCCACCAATTTCTTTATAATGTTTGTTAATAGTTAACTGTAAAATATCCACATTGTATTACAATAAGTAAAAAAAAAAGTTTTTTTAACTTGTAATATGTTTTTGTTTTAATAATTTTTTAGTACTGAAATAAGAGGGTTTGTTTAAAAGAAGAACTGCATGTTTAGGAGATTTAGTTCATTGATAGCATATGTAACATTATTCAAGAGGTTTATTTGGATGTTGGTTTGACTTGATTTAAGTGCTGGTAAAAAGCATGGAAATCATCCCCTTCTTTCTTAATGAAAGATTTATTTTAATGTTTGATGATGACATTTTACTAATAATTATATATTGGAATTTTTACCATCGTCTAATATTAATTGTTAAATGACTTTAAAAATTTTCAAACTTTTTTCAAATAATATTTGGAAGCCACTCATCAATTTGACCCTTATGAAAAAGTGAAGAAATCAGGAGGACCATAATAAATATGTATGTGAAATTTATATTGACTGTTTCTTTAGCAGAATATTCTAATTGGTTACAGCATCTCATTAAATTTAATATTCATGTATCTAGAGATTCATGTTTAACTTCCATGCTAGTACAGTCATTGATCAGGCCAGAAACAATTGAAGTTAGAAGAATAATACCACTCAAAAGTTAGGGTTATATACTAACCTATTACATGACTATATCTTGTAACCCAGTTTACTCAATTCTTCTCTATTGAAGTCAGATGATAGTGCTTAATAAACATCTATCTAATGATATCCTAACCAATATTACTATAAGTTTGAAATCAGTCTGGAAATATTGGATAGCACATCTCTAGAAAAAAATTTATTAAACACTAGAACATCTGGCATCTATTAGTTAATAAAGCTCATAATAGATGGCATGGTTGTAATGAAAAAAAAAATATACTAACTTATGTGCTATTACTAACAGATGAATATATTTGGAAAGTTTAAATTAAGCTTGAATTATTATAAAGACATTTAATAATTAATCTTAGACTGTGAAAATAGTCCAACATATAATTTGTAATCAAACATTGTTTATTGTATTATATAAATTATAAGTGTATGTTGTATTAAATGAGTTTATGTATACATTTAATAGTATGTAATTTCTTTATCAGAATTTTTTATTTAAACTAACAGTTTTGACTGTTCAATAGCCTTCTTTAGAGCTTTAGCATATAAACCAACAAATTTATAAAAGTATTTCTTCTGTCTACCATAAAGTTTAATAATAATTGATTATCAGATGCATTTAAATCAATCTGCATCCTAAAAACAGTTACAGACCTTTGCCTTTTTTATTATTTTCAGGTTTTAAAATTAAAAACATTTCAATCACACAAACAGCAATTAACTTTCACTTCATTTTATTTGTGGGCTAAAAACCTGAAATTCAAATCTGTCTAAGAATTTTGAGTGCAAATTATTTATTTTACTTTCAAAAGAATTTCATTGATAAATGAAAAACTCAGACATTGGTCTGAGAATAGGGATTTAAAGTCATCTGGTAATTATTAATTGCTCAAACTTTTGATAGGTGGCACTATAGTAGCAAGCTGCTTGGTCTTATCATATTTGGTGAGCTGTTCTACAATATTATACCACACACAAATAACAAAATTGTATATATAAATATACTTTCATTCCAATTATATATATATATATTAATACTCATCATTTTTATTGAAATGTAGCTTTATGCATATTTTATTATTCGTATTATATTTTTAAATTCTAAAAAAAAAACCTATTTTTTGATTGGCTTTCTTATGTTTCAATATTTGTGGAAATTATTTCAAATTATTTGCTTACTACAAGTGAACCAGTATTGAATGAAATATTTCTTCAATCATCTCTCAGTTATAAATGAGATATTCATTTCATTTGTAACACTAAAATCATTGGATTAAATATGGGTTAATATATAGGCTAAAAACTCAATCATCTTTATTTTTCTAAATGAAATAAAAAATTTAATTACTTTTTTTCTATTAAAATAAACTGTAAGCAATCATTCCAACCGGTGTATTTTCATGTTCCCTTTGATTGGAACCAATGCTACTTCAGGTCAGCTATCTAAGGTTCAGATCTCAATAACAGGCACAATGCTGATGTCTAAGGATCACATTTTTATACAAACTGCTTATAATCAAAAACTGCTTATTACTTTTTGGGGGAATTAAAAAAATAATTATCACTTTTAAGCTTTTTAGTTTTATGCAAAAGATATGTCATTAATAATCTAAGCTGGCATTTTGTGGGAGAGACAGAACATGGGGTGCAAAATAATTTATGACATCTCTCTATGAAATTGCAGTCTGTCATGTTTTAGAGAATGACCATAAAATATTTTCACTATAATAAGCTTTATTACATGTGTTATAAAGAAGATAACTGGAAACTACAACATGGTAATTAACAGCACAATTAGTTTTTTTCTCTTTATAGTAGTGACTATGTAGATAATTGAAATAGTTTTTTGGAAGATCATGCAATGTTGTAGCATCTATAAGTGACAATCTGAGCTCTGATAAAAAAATCTTTAGCTTTTCAGTCTTACATCCTACTACTATGATTAATCACACAAGGTGTTCTGAAGCATATCCAGTGAAACTATAATTGCATCAATACAGTGAAAAGAAGTGTGTGTTCTATTGAGTCTCATATGAAGCTATACTAAAATTTCATTATTGAATCCTGAAAGAACTGGCTTTTTAAATTAATTAAAAATAGTTATCCCAGTGAATCTTAAAATAGTTCTTATAAAAACAGCTTATAATGTTTAGCAATTTATGAACACTGAAGCTATAATTGTTTTTTTTTTTTATGAAATTATTAAAATCAATATTAAAACAAGCAAAACTCACTATATGTATGCCACACACAGCAAGCTAGAGTAATCAATGGATGCCAGAAGTCTTGTGCATAAAATCCCCATCTAATGTCTACTCATCCAATATCCCCAGACTAGTTTCTGGCTTGTGGCCTTCATCAGTGAGGAGCCTTGGATCTGAGAACACTGCATCTAGATCTTAGGATCTAATGCAACTCTCCAGCAACCACCTTTTATCTCCATTTAACTACAAAACTATGAATTTTAAACTGAAAACACCTTAATGTTTCCAATTCAAGTCCATCAGAAATTAGTCTGGGGATATTGGATGAGTAGGCATTAGATGGGGATTTTATGCACAAGCCTTCTGGCATCCATTGATTACTCTAGCTTGCTGTGTGGCATACGTATAGTGAGTTTTGCCTGTTTTAACAACAGTTATACACAAGCATGGGAGATGGTGGTCATGTGATGTTTATTGGCTTAAAATCAATATTACTGATTTTTTATTTGTAATATAGGGGATTTGAACACAGACTTTCAAGTCCCTTCATTTATATAAAAAATAACTTCCTTATCCATGTATCTATTATTAAATACATGATGATAATTAAAAATATTTTTCTTTTTCCACTTTATACAATGCAAACATATTATTTCTCTAAATAACTTTATTTCCTTAACATTTTGACTGACCACCAGTTTTCTTCAAAGTTACAATATAGAAACAATATATTTTACTATAATTAAATATTTAGATAAAATTACAGTAAAATATTTCATTTTTATGCAGTCATATATATTTAAATATTTTGTAGCTTTGAAGAAGACGGATGAACTGTCAAAAGCTGTAACGAAATAAAATTATTTGAAGGAAATAATTAAAGTAAAACATAAAGGTGTTATTAACTACAATTATAAAAAAATAACTGGTAGAAAAAAATAAAGCAATACTTAAAGTTAAAATAAGAATGAATTTTTCATATGTAGGGCAAAAACTTTCCATTTTATTATCATCTTTTCTTTTCCTTTTTACTTCCAGTATTTCCATCTCTCATTACATCTGACTAAATTTGAAAAGTTTCAGGTTTTAATAAGCTTAGGATTTTTTTTTCAAATAGCTAATCTGTACCTAACCTAGCTAACAATCCAATTAAAACAGTAATTTTTAACTTTATATACCAGAACTATCAATAAGACTGTAATTAGTGCAATTTAATCCCCATCATAAGACTAATTTCTAGTTTTCTCTTTTTATAAATGTGGAATAGAAAAAAATATTAAATTGTGCTATCATCTAGTAACCCCAGATAAATGAATTTTATGATACATAATGTTGTAATATAAAGAGAACAATTTTCCACAGCTAATATAGCATGCTTTGGGAGTCAAGTAATGTTTATTTTAATCATTTAATATTGGTCAGTGAATGAATACTTAAATATTCTTAACTAAACATCAAACAAAGATGGAGAATGGTCAAACTCTTATTATTTAGCAATTGGAAAACTTAATAGTTAATGATTTTTATTTTACTATTTCTATGTAGAGATATTTGAAAATGCTTAGTTTTTCAGTGAGCTATTAAAGCTTGTTTGGCTTACGTTTTTGCTTGCTTAAAATATTTTGATTCTATCTATATCTAAATGACTTTCATTAAATTTTAACTTCATAGGTATAATGATAAAAGTAACACAGTTGGAAGATTTTATTTAGACAACATCACTGAGCTAGCTCTAACTATGTTCTTAAGGAGATACATTTTATAGATTTCCCCAGCATCTTATCTTTACGCATCTTACTGTTATTTTATAAAATATGTCTTAATTCAATATTCTATAATAAATTACATTAAGGATATGATTATCAATGGCCACCATCACTGACTATAAAGTATTATCACGTGACAGTAGTGCTCTATGGATGAGTTATTTCTATCTGCCTTAAGGTAGAGAACATTTATACATACATACCACATCCTTAAAATGTTAACACTTGTTTATTATAATAATAAACAACTCTATTTTAAAATATTTAATTAATCAATAATAAGCAAATAGTTTATACTTTATGGCTAATTATGAATCAAAAAATATATAAAATGCGCTAACACGCACAAGCACACAAAGCTAAAAACAAATAAAGCAAATATATATATATATTTTAATATCTATTCATTAAATGGCTAAGCGCTTTCAAGGTTCAAGCCCTCATAATCATAGCCGTATTACAAAATATAATAAATTGACTTGGAGTGATGCAAATTTATGCATAATTATTTCATTTGCATAAATTTGTATCACTCCAAGTCAATTTATTATATTTTGTAATACGGCTATGATTATGAGGGCTTGAACCTTGAAAGCGCTTAGCCATTTAATGAATAGATATTAAAATAATATATATTTGCTTTATTTGTTTTTAGCTTTGTGTGCTTGTGCGTGTTAGCGCATTTTATATATTTTTTAATCAATAATAATATTGTTTTTATATTATATGCTTAATTAATGCTAATCACATGTGATGCTTTTAAATTTTTATAAACTTTTTATCCGTTGTAAGCAAATATTTTAATCAAATCGATATACGTAAGTAAATAAAGACAAGGTTTAAGTAATATATTAATAACCAGCATTAAGATATATGTGTATAAATTCTCTGAATATAGTAAAACTAAAATCATAAAAAAATTAATGTATTTGTATCCCAAATTTAATATATATATATATGAATGTGTGTACGTGAACTCAAACACAAAAATAGATTTAACAAACTTAAAAAAAAAAAAAAACATTTTTTACAGAATTTTTAAATATATTTATTGTAGCATTTATGTTTTTAAACGTTTTAAATTAGAAATAATTTATTTTTTCAATTACTAGATTCCTTCATGTACTTACTTATTTTATCAAAGCGTTTTGTAAATTTTTCAAAGCTTTCTTTCAAACTATCAAGTAAGGTAAAAATGAATGATTGACGTAAATATTCATTTTTCTTGACGGAGAGCATGTCAATTCACACTGGTAAAATTGCCACATTTAAAATAGTACAATTATTAAGTGACTATAAATTTATAACCAATTGACAAGATAAAGCAAGGTAATATTTCAAATAAACAGCTTGTTGGCATTTAAAGCATATCAAACAGGTAAATATTTGTACATAACTATTAAAGAGAATGAAAGAAGGAAACGACGTTTTTTTTTTTATATTCGTTAATATTTTAACTATTTTCTAAATGCATTTCGTTTGTTGTTGTTGTTAATATTATAATAACAACAACGAATTAAGTTTTTAATATAGACAAAAACGTGTATTTCGTTACGACAATTTATGTATACATTATCAAAATAATTCATCTTTAACATTGAACGCTAAATAAATGAGCAAACCGACAGCAGTGTTTAGTGAGTTATAATATCCTTACTCCATCATCATCACAGAAACATATATATTGCAGATCATACTAAAATTTTCAAAAACCTGTTTTGATCCGGGAATTGAAATCAAGTTTACAGTACACGAAAAAGTTTGATATCAATAAATTTAATCAGCGTATATGTTTTAAATACACATGTACAATGTAACACAATGGAGGGGATGGTCATAACTATAAAGGAATTTCAATATAGATAATATTTATACCTGGTCACATGTTGCTCTAGCATTTCTAACAGAATGAAGATAATTCAATAATAAAAGCATCATGTTTTGAAATTAGAAGTAATTTGTAATTGTATTAAAAGAGATATGGGCAGATATTAATTATGCTGGAATATGTAATGATCATAAGAACAATGACACAGAGTAGATGTTTAATAAAATTATTGTCCTTTGTGCATTATCGTAATCCCCCCCCCCCAAAAAAAAAAAAAAAACAGTACAGTGGGGCCACAAACTATGTAACATTTTGTTCAGAGCCCCCTTTGCAGTCAAGTATATAGGGCATATAATAACTCACATTTTGTTGATAAACATTGATAAGAATAGAAAATATATTGTTTATTGAACTGCAAATGTACAGTATTTTTCATGCTCTCTCACACATACACATGTATATTTAAATTATATATATATATATATTAAATTGCTAAGCCTAATAATACATGGGATATCTGAATTTAGTTCATGTCTATATATCCATTTTAGTTGGAGAGCTGAATTTGAAGACATATAGATGTCTGAAAATTTCAGATCTTCTTAACAGTTAAGTATTAGATAAATGCTTGGCTTGAATTGGTATTTTGAAACTGGTATCCTAGCTCCTCATTGAAGAGAGCCATAGCTCGAAACTGGTCTGGGGAGATGGACAATCCTAGATAAACATTTCAAATGCTACAGAATAATAAAATAAGCTTCTTTAGAACTATTAGTATGCTTTATATTTATTACATATTGGTAAATGCAAGCTATATAGGTAATGTGATATGCTATATATATATATATATTGAAACAGTAAGATTCGTATTCGAATCTTAAGTTTCACCTTTTTCTGTCGTCTCTCACTGACCGGTCTATCCCGCCCAAATTTAAACTTTTTGATATCGAATTGTGTGTGTAACAATGTTAAAAATGTATAAATATATGCAGAATTCAGCATAAACACGCACACATTTCGATCTCAAATTAAAGGCAATAAATAGGGATAAAATAATGTAATTTAGATTTCTTTTAGTTATATAATTTTGTATAATTTTAATCATTTATTTTGGATTATAAAGTTCGTATTTATTGCTTTGTTTAAATTTCATTTAATAATAATTCTAAAAATATCTGATGTAATATTTAATTAAAAGTTAAAAAAATCTTATGTTCCCTTTTTGTTTTTGAAATTTAAAAGCATCGGTCAGTGATAGATAATAGATTAATTAAAGAAAAATTCCTCAAAATGTAATTAGGAAATATAAATTGTAAACAATAGAATGGCAGCTTTCTTTAATTAAAAACCAACAAAATGCATTGATTATTCTCAGGGCAGATTAAGTAGAACCTAAAAATATCTTAACAAAAATGTGAAAGATCAAGATAAAAAAAAAAGAGGCCATCTGAGACTTGCTGGAGACATTCACTTAAACTTTAGCTTTGCTCTCAAACACTGAGAGTCTCCAAAAATATAAAAATAATTTGTTCCTGCCAAGGTATGACCGAGTAAAGCACCTAGATTATTCTCCATCGGGAGATGGCCTATCGGATGCTGAACTTTCCATTGCCCGTCATAAATTCACCATGAAGATCTGCTGCCTGAAATAAATGAAAAAGCTGCTGCTGCTGTGAAGTTAAATGAAATATCTAAATACAAGAAAGACTTGCCACTCGTGAACTTTTTGCTGCTAAACTCATGGAATAAGAAAACTTCTTATAAAACCGGTACCTGTCTGTGTTCAAACTCTAGAGTACTCTAATAATATGCTATAGCTCTTCTTCATACTACTTATCTAAATTGTAAAATGTAAAAACTACCATTTGTATAACTAAATTGAATAATTAATGTCATGTGTAAATGTATCTAATAATCTAGCTTACCTCTATCTTTCTTGGGTGCGTATTTCTATAATCTACATTTCTATCTATAGTTATTATTTAATTATTGCATCTCATAATTATTTCAATTTTCAAAGTTTAAATCTATGATCGCTTAAAACAATGAATGCATGTCAAATTTTCATTAATATTTACTTCTTTAATAACTTAACTTTCATATAAATCGACACGCATTCAATGCTTCATTTATTGTAATGCAGGGTCTACTACTTCGCAAATGGCTGACGTATTAGTTATAATAATTCCCAATTTATATATGTTTGGTATTTATTAAATCATCATGAATAATTCCATAGAATTACATTTCTTTGAGAGTCACCAACGTTCTTTAGTAAATGTTGATAATGTCGGGCCGAATTAGAAATCCATTTAAATCTTATCATAATCGTTTATAAGTATATATGTGTTACATTTTAGAGACGTGATGACCCATTCCATCGTGAAATTTCCGGATTCTTCAGGGTTGAAATTAAACCCAGTCGTCCTACACAAGCGGGCATAATGAGTGCTCCTGTAGGACTTGACAACGTCATGCAGCCAGCCGGCAAAAATGCGACACGGACCACTTGTCCCTGGTTATGCTTATGTGACACCTTACTTCATCAGGTTGGGGCAGAGACCAGCCTGAAATTCTTATAAACCCATTCACGGCATTGCAGTTTCGATATACTGCCATTCCATATCGCCTTTCTAAAGCGTACCACGTGTTCCTTTGCTCAATTCTATTATTCTATATATCACTCTGCCTCTGCATTATGTTCGTAATTCACTCTCAAATAAATGTTTGCCCTTAATCATAAAATAAATAGTTTAATTAAATAAATATATGTCCGCCACTACTCTTAAATCTTACTTTAGACTCTTGCATTGCAAAGGTATAATTTCCCAAGGCATGCATTAGAAATACTTACTCGAGAATTTTAGGTAGCTAGATTAAGCCCTTTGTAAACATTACAGTATCGGAAATACCGCTACTGAAGTCCTCAATATAAAATAATGTGTAAATAAATAAATGTATTCTTTAAAATATAATCATGTTGCAAATCCCGCTACTGAAGCTGTTAGTCCATAAAATATTATTAATGTTGTTTTATTAAAATGTATTAATAAATAATTTTAAACTATACGTCTGCAATTACGTTTCATTTATTCGATACCCATTCTATCTAATATTTCCTCGATTATGTAAATATGAATGTTTAATTAATACTAGTTTGATTATTGGCTGACTCGAGAATAAAATCATGAATCTCTTGCATCTCCCTGACCACCATGCCTAAGGAAATATTTACTAATGTCGCATCAGATGCGTTGTTTCATGGATTGTATTGTGGAACCGATAAACTATGTTTGAACTCAGTACCACGGGTGGCTTCGCTACTCGATGGTGCTGCTGTTCTGTATGGTGGTCGAATTCTGCACTATGTTTATGAGTCACACGTTTTCTGACCGTTACAATATATATATATATATATATAGAACATAAGTTATATTATATGTATACTATGCATATATAAGCAAAAAAATTTAAAATAATCATAATATAGTTAGTAATAATAAATTGAGAAGAACATTTATGTATATTTTATAAAATGTGTGTTTATTCATGCATTAACTGAAGCAATAAGTAAAAAAACTCACTACCATATTTTTATTTTAAAATAAAGTAAATAGCAAAATGTCTGACTTTTATGTTAATAAATATGCTCTGGTCAATATTCATTTTCTTTCAATAACTTATTTCTCTTATAAAAACATAATAGACAAGTGTTTTTATCAAGAAAATATGTTCTCTCTAATGACTTTAATATTTTAAAATCTGTATTAATTTTTAAGTATGTTCTAAAATTTTGTACAACTTTAGCAATTATTCTTAGAAAATATTTTATTACACACATTAAAATTGAAAAGGAGAATAAGAAAAGAATAAAATATATGTGCTATCAATATAAACTAAAGAAATTTTATTAATATATATAATCATGTATGATACTATGAAATGGGAAAGCAACTACTGGTATATTAAAAATTTTCTACAAGTTTTACTTTTTTAAAAAACATGATTGCATACTGTGCTCAGAGAAGGAAAAATGACTGCTAAATATCATAAAATGTGCACATTTTAATTTTTTTTGTTTGTTTATTTACATTTTTTTTTATATAGTATATAATTTAAGACATGTAATTAGCTAAAGCATAGTTTATGGTTCCACTGTACATAGAATCCATTCATATGCATAAAATTACACTATTGGCTAGTGTTAATTATTTCTATATTGCATAAAAGAGAAAAATCAAAATAGTTAATCTAGTAATTAAATAAATTTTGTGCAATAACTTAAAAAAAGATTAATAATTTTATTAAATAATTAGAAGTAATAATAAAATAATAAATGAAATTAAAGGTCTAACATAAATATTCTTTAATAACATGCATATTAACATGATTGATTCTGACTTATTTACAAACATCACACAAATATTTATTATTTTAATAAATTGAAAATAAAACAATAGATATAGTTATATTGTTTATATTGTTATTTTACAGAAATATTGACACATAAATAAACAAGTGATTAGATATAAATGATAAAGAATTACTAATAGAACATATTATAATCTATAAATAAATATAATATAATATAATTATATAACAACTAATCATTAACACATAAAAGTTTTTTGGGGAAACTCGTGTATCTAAAGAAAGAAAAAAAATGTTTTGGTTTTTTAATTATTATTTGTCTTGAATTTATTGAGATGAATTATTTTCTTAATAGATAAATGGTACATGAATTTAAATAAGAGTTGATACAAATATATACATTTTTATTTAAATAGATGGATTTTCATCTATTATTAGGCTAAAAATAATGTTAGACATCAAAAAAATAGTTGATCACTTTATTTTCTAAATATAAATTAACTGAAAGACTTTTGAAAAAACTTGCAAATTATAAATTGAAATTTTTTTATCTTTAGTATCATTTTATCTGCCTTCAAACTTTTTTCATTAATTGTCTGTTGTTAATCAATTCAAAATTGTTTAGTATCTGATTTTTATAACAAATTAGTATAATATAAGTTAAATATTCTTTCTTTTGAGCAATAAACAGATTATTTTAACTTTGTTTATCACTAGGATCAATGTTCGGATTCACATATCTATTACATATGTTAAATTTTTGGATTTTTTCTGCCTCAATAACAGAATTTTTCATATTTCTATACAAACTTTCCTTTCAAAACAGTTTATTTTTAAAAATGAACTCTTAAATAAATTTGTTACTGCAAGTGGAAGCAGTTTTTACTGGGTAAAATAAAATCATTTTTGTCAAAACAATAAAGGACATATTTTGTTTTAAATTTATTAACTTTATTTTTTTCTTTCTTTAATCTTAAATATACGCTTCTTTTAATAACACAAAATTTAAATGTCTAATATTTTATTCATCTAACTTTTTGAATAGGTAAATTGTATCCAATGATGCCAAGTACCATTGTTATAGGTAAAAACTCAATTTAGATATTTATTTACATATTTTTAAAATGTAAAATACTACCTTTTAAATTGCCTATTATTTGAAATCTTACATTTTTAATAAACAATATCACAATTATTAATATATTGTATATAAAAAAGGTCTACTTGTAAAAATAAAATGTTCAAATATGAAGGAATTTTTAATAAAAGAATTGTTAGGTTCCATTCAAAATAGAAATGAAGAGTTTTCAGCTAAACAGGTTAAACAATATAATTATTTACACAAAAATAGCTTTTTTAATTTTTAGATAAAAAATTAGATTTTTGGCAGAATCAAAAATTAATTAAATAATCTATATGTGTAAAACAGACATTTTTATTTAATTTTAAATAATTTCTTTAAAATATTAAATTTTTTATTATCTAATCTCAAAATATTTAAATCATTCTAAAGATTAGTGTAAATACTTATATGAATAATCTTTGTCTGTGGCCATTTCTTTTTTTCCTTTATATAAATTAAACTCACATGGGCAAACACATTATCAAGATTACTCATCCACTATGTGTGGACATGACATTCTTTATCTATCTATCTATCTATCTATCTATCTATCTATCTATCTATCTATCTATCTATCTATCTATCTATCTATCTATCTATCTATCTATCTATCTATCTATCTATCTATCTATCTATCTATCTATCTATCTATCTATCTATCTATCTATCTATCTATCTATCTATCTATCTATCTATCCATCCATCTATCCATCTATCTATCTATCTATCTATCTATCTATCTATCTATCTATCTATCTATCTATCTATCTATCTATCTATCTATCTATCTATCTATCTATCTATCTATCTATCTATCTATCTATCTATCTATCTATCTATCTATCTATCTATCTATCTATCTATCTATCTATCTATCTATGGTCACAATAGATGATAACGAATATTCAGAAAATCAGAAATTCCTAATGTAAATAAAATTGGAAATTATATATAATAAAAGTTGCACTCCTAGTGTATACTAGTTAAATAAATATTAAATATCTGTAATGACACTTGGGGTGTAATTAGTAATGCATTTGATTTTGATACACTAAATTGTGATCTTAAACTTTTTATTGTTTAGTGGCTTAAAAAATATCATAGCAATAAGACAAAATTTAAATCAAATATATTATATTAAAATCACCATTAAACTACTAATTACTCCCGATTACCCTAAAAGTGTCAAATTTCTTGTATTCATTGCTTTGACATGGCCTTTTAACATAAATTCAATAAAATCAGATTTAAAGTTTAAAATAAAAATTAATTTATTTCTTCTTATAATTAAAGAAATATTAATGTAAATTACCCCCTCCTTATCTTTTTCATATGCAATATCTTAGATGTAATTAAAACTTTTATGTCTCCACATAGATTTCAAGAGTGAATAAAGAGATTTGAAAAAAATAAACTGCTCCCATATATTTGCAAATGGAAAAAGGTAGAATTCAAATAGTGTTATCATGTTTTAAAATAAATTTATTAAACATAGTAACATAGTAATATACTGTTAAACTTTATAAAAAATACATAGCATTCAGAATGAAATTGAAGAAGTCAATGCAGAGAAAAGGGTATTTTAACAAGATTAAGAGGAAAATAAAACTTTCACCCAAGTATTATCATGTTGTATTTAAAAAGAAGAAATATTTCAACTCTGATTTTTAGATGCAAATTATAGGACAATAGTAGTCCTGTTGTCACTTTCAGTTTTTTTCACTTGCTTGTGTGTATTTATCATGGTATTTTTCCATTTTCATTCTTGTTTGGTGATATAAATTGGAGCTGAAATGTATATTGATTTATTAGTTTTAAAAAATCTGAAGATGTCAGTAGCCTTTAGGAAAATTTCTGGAAACAAGCTGATATTGTGCTAATTGATAGATTACTTGATCATGAATATCAAAAACACTTGAAAGTCCAATTGGAACTTTTTTCTATTGTTATTAAAAATGGGGGGGGGTATATTTTTTGTACTTTAAATATTTATGATTATTTATATAAAAAGTATAATAATTATTTAAAAATAAAGGCATATATATAATAATACTTATATTTTATTTAAATATATTTTTATTTTTAAAAACACAGTTTAAAAAAATTATAGTAATGGTCAAAAGAAATGGTAAAAGAAACTTATGAACAATAACAGTTTGAGAAACATCATAGCATGAAATTTTTGTGATATATTAATAATTATTAATGCAATTTTATAAGTTAAAGCAGATACTTATATCTATATGATGGCTAACAGTAATTGATTCATGTTTTAAAAATCAAGATCAATTTAAAATATTTTGTTAGTTTATTTTTTAACTAGTATTATGGTGATCATCCAGCAATAAAAAAATTATTGTTCACATTAAGTATTTCAGTATATTTTTATTTTATTTGTAAACTTATATTTCTAGTAAATCAAGTCCAATTTACTAAATTCTAATATAAAAGTAAATGTTTAATATTAAATTTAAATATTGAACAATAACTAAGACAGATTCTAAGATAGAATACAAGAAATGTTGAATATGTAAGAATTAGTTTTTACTTTGGTTTAAAATTTATATATGCATTAAAATGATATTATCTCTATCCTGATAATTGATATATGGTAATATTGATACATTTTTAAAAGATGATGAAAATATATGAGTTATTATGCCTTTGATCAAAAGTAAATGTTGTTTTCGCCAGAAATAGATATTAATATCTATTTTTTTTTTAAAAAAAGGCGTTATTTATATGTTTGAAGGGTGTATGAAGAAATAAAACTTTTAAGTACTTTAAAACTCCAAATGTATATATTAAAAATACTTGAACTGCAGTGAAATGTAAAATAATGGTCCAAAAAATTTATGGACAATTAATAATTATTAAATTAACATTAGTATACATATTATATTTATCCCTACTTGGGGAATATTATATATATTAATGTAAATGTGCACATCTCACTTTCTATAATGCTAAATTTAAATATTTTGTTATCAACAGCTGTAAAAAAAAACGATGCAGATACTATCAATTATATGTTTCACCAAGTAAATCATTAGATTATAGATGTTCTACAGATTAAACCACCCATTTTACACAGTCCTACAGAAGTAAAAAAATCTCTATATAATTATCACAATATGCCCTAATTTTATTTTTAAAATATAAAAATTGCTGTTTCACACTATCATAAGTTATATTATGTGCAAATAAATAAATATAATAAATAGCATACAGATTAATGTAAGACAGAGACAATTTTAAAACCTATGCCATAATTTTTAATAAAATTAAATTTTATAAATAATAACTAATATTATATATTAAGGTATCTTAAAATAATTACTGTAAACACATGGATCATTTATTTACCACTAATATTGATTTGGATAAATAAAATGTTGGACTCTTTTATTTAGAGAATAGTATGTCCTACATATAATTTTGATTATAATAATTATTAAGATGTGTTAGTATCTTTATAATAATTTGTATTATTTATTAAATGTAATTCAAATAAAATGTAAAGTTATTCATACCATACATTAATGTGAAAATGTATTTAATATGCAAACTGAGATTATCTAATATAGCAACTTTTCTGCTTCAAAAATAAAATATACATAATTAAAATATTTATATAGACAATTATTTTCTAAAGCTATGCAACTGTGTTTTAGTTATACTATAGATGTATATGAATATATTAAAGATTGTGTAAAACTAGATGAAATCCATATAGTAGTAGAATATAACCAACTGCTACAGTTTTACCATGCTATCTGTGTTTAAAAATCTAATTCTGATTCTATTACTAAATGCATATGTAATTTTAAAAAAGGCAAATTTTGTCCTTCAGAATTCTTGATCTTTTGTCATCATACAGAGCCCAAAAGAGAATGGTTTGCATCATTTAATTACATGTATACTTGTGTGCGTGTACACATACTAAAGAAAGCAATAACAAATCAGTGGTCTAAGTTATTGTTGTTTCTCACATTATATGGACTCTGTACGAGATAAAGATGACAACTATAAGCTATATAACACCACATGGATTACTAAATTTAGTACAGTCATATATATATTTTTTAATTCATGGAGTAATTTGAAACGTATATAATCAATAAAATTTCTAATTTTATAAATTATTTTTTGTTCAAAATCTGTCATGTGATAATCATTCACCAATTCTAAAAGTTCCAGACCACTCTCTCTCATCGTACACAACACATATTTCAGAATGAATTTATATAACTAGAGAAACAAAATTTCCACAGTTGTACTAGTAGTGTGATATATATATATTGTAACTGTGACATATCTATTCACAGTCAAACAACCATTTCTATTGTGTTTTATTTCTTAACATCTTTCCTACACGAACACACACACGCACACATACACACACATATATATATATTAAATCATAAGTATACATAAGTAATTGATTATATATATATAATACATGATGGTAGCCAATGCTTAAAATAATCAAAAAAAATATCAACAGTTTGATGTTAAGGTAACACTCATTTTTTTAGAAAATAGAGTACATTTAAACATTTCTAGGCAGATTTAATTTTAATGTGTTTCATAGTTATCTCTAAAATGAGTATTGCTTTGACAAAATATTAGTAGTATTGGTTTATTTAAGAATTGGTTGCAGTGGTGTAATTTAGCACTAATGGTTTGATATATATATGTGTGTGTGTGTGTGTGTGTGTGCATGTAATAATTGGAGTAATAAATTTTCATAAAATAGTTATATTAAAATTTTATTTAGTATCAAGATAATAAACATTGAGATGAAAACTGAATTTCTGCTAATTATGATATTACATAGGTAATAGATTATACAATCCCTATTAGGATAAATGTTAAATCAGAAGAATTTCCCAAACTGATTTGAAATATTCCCTAATAAATATTATTATCTAGTCTACTGTCCATATAATATAATGCAATACAGATAAAATAATGTCAATTGATTAAATAAAATAGATTACTTTTTAATGTTATAAATTATTACATTTAGAATTCTCTATTCACTTAAAGATTTACATCATGTTTGTACTATATAATTCATTATAACTTTGTTATTTGTTGTCTCTAATTTTTGTATTATTTAATTTGATAAACAAAAATGTCTCTTATAACACAATATAAATTTAATAATGAAAATATGATAATGGAGATACTTGCAGAGCAAATGATATGTGTAAGCTCCGAGATAAAATAGAAATGAAAAAATTGGTGAACCATTGTAATGTAATCATTGATTAAAAACAGTGCATATTAGGTTTTTTCTATACAGTTATGATTCCATTGTAAAATATCTAATGCAGAGAATTGTAACTATTTTAGAACAATTTGTAAATTTTCTCTTGCACATAAATATTAGTTTTAGGTTTTAAATAAATATATTACCTGAAAAACAATTTGGAATTAGAAATTGTAAGGAGATAAAATATATAAGAGAATTATGGAAAGTATAGTTGAGATATATATAAACTATACTGATCTTAAATCTGGTTTTTAATTAATGCATACATTTATAGGATGTTACTGATTCAAGCATAATATCTCATGCCTATCTCATAAAGCAAATGCATTTGTTTTTGATTTTTATAGTTGCTCACATATACCATCATATTTTATTGTACAATTATTGTCAATAGATAGATCTTATTTTATTCTAAAAATGATATGATTGTGCAAGAAGGCAAATAAATTTATATGAAAAGCAGCAACTTCAATAAATGCTATTATGTGTAAAAGAAGCTAAAAATGTGTAATATTTGTTTTTATTATTAATATTTGCAATATAAAAATATTAAGTAGTTTTAAATTTAAATTATTTTTGTAAGTAATTTGTGATGAGATACATACAATCATAATAATATTATTATCATTATTTTACAGATATACATATTTTAACAGTAAAATTGTAATAATATGTATCACTTTTTAAAAAACTTTTACTATTTTTTATATTAATGAGATTATCTTTTTTAGAGCACTCCAGTTTTTAAAGTTTTATATATATATATATATATATCCAAAAAATTATCAATATAACAATTTTACTACAAAAAAATGTATATTTCTAAAAGTATGCATTTCAATAATATGTATATGTTTTTTTTTGTTTTTTTACAAACACACATAATCAAAAAATGAAAGCAAAGACTACATTAGAACAGTCAAAAGATATTTATTTTTATAAAAGTGAAATTGAATAGTTTACTCAGTACTTTGAAAATTAACTGGCAAAACAAAATTAGAAATACGCATTTATTTAAAAAAATTGAATAACTTGACCATCAATAATATATCTTTGAATTATTTCTGTTTCAGTAACATTTTATCAGATTAAAAAATATCATATAATAATAATTCAATAATGTGTTTCTTATTTTTTTAATTATGGACTCAAGTGACGCTTAAATATTAAATTAAATATTTATAATAACTATATCTAATAACTGAAATACAGGCTTATTATATACCTGCATCAATATATGCAATATATAGGGTATATGAACACAGACTTTCACACGACTCACCACTCTCCACTCTATCTCATAACACTGATACACTTGAACACATATATGTCTAAAAGATAAATAATCACCAATAAACATATTTCATGCTAAACCAGCAATCATCAGTTGGTCCAGATTATCATCTCTACACATATATGCTATAAGTGCTCAGATATATATTAAGATAGCCAATCTTCATACTTTAATGGATATGATTCAATCCACTACACACTCCAACTCCTCAACCATCCATCCAATTGAAAGTCTGATCACACCCATGTTGACCTAAAGTCAATCTGACCCCTTATGTACAGGACATAATCCATTGATTGCTGGTTTAGCATGAAATACGTATATTGGTGATTATTTATCTTTTCGACATATATGTGTTCAAGTGTATCAGTGTTTTGAGATAGAGTGGAGAGTGGTAAGTCGTGTGAAAGTCTGTGCTCATATACCCAATAACTATATGTACTAATTTTATTTTTTACTTAAATTATCAGCTCCAGGAATTGTTTTTTTTATATTGTTGTAATTTAAAAGTTTTTTTTGGGGTATTTTTGCATTAAAGTTAATGTTTATTTTTTTTTTTTATACACATTATTTTTCAGTTACTATTTTAGGAAAAATGAAAATCAGGTCTATTATAACAATGTGATAATTTTTCCTGGTAACTCGAGATAAAAACTAAGGGGGAAGAAAAAAAACAACTCTGGTCATATGTACAAGATATATTTATGTATTTATTATATCATAATTAACACTTTTAAATGCATATGCAAATATGAATGTATTTTTTAATTTAAGATTAAATAAAACGGTTATCTGAATAAATCTTAATTTCATCTGAAAAAATAAATGAAATAAAAGCAGTTTGTTATGGAATTTGAAGTATTTTCAATATATTATTTTAATTAAAAAAGGTACAGAATTGTCTCTTGCCATATTCATATCTTATAAAAATTATCTGCAAAATATAATAGTACTTACGTAGATGATAAAGCTTAAAAAAGTGTGAAGCAATCAAGTTCTATATTTTTATTTTGTTGAAGAATTTTATCTGATTTGTTGATATGTCATTATTTTTGGATAGTGAGAAAAATTAGTGTTTTAAACGATTTATAAATTTTGCAGAATTAGAAAATAAATGCAATTAAAATTAAAGCTTTGAAAAAAAAAAAGATAAAAATATTAAGACTAAGAATTGTTTAGAAATTTATAAATCTGTTTGACGCTTTTAATCATTTTGGAAGTTAGCTAATTAGTGATAGAAGTAATAAGAATGTAAATGAAATGATAAATATAATGCTTAACCAGTTTTGTATTAAAGATCCGTTACTTTGTGATCCATTAATATTAACTTTGAAAACATGTTGTTAAATTACATGATTGAAATTTGATTTTATATAAATCAATGATGGAACATTTATTCAAACAGAAAAAATGATTGTTTTAAATATGTGGATTAGAAGATGAATAAAATTTATACATTGAACATATTAGATTAGCAATGTAAAAACCATTAAAAATAAATATAAACATTATTTATTAAGAAAATTATGAGAAATAAAATAATTTGAATTAAACATTCTAAGAGGGGAAAAAAGAAAAAAAATTGAATAAACGATGGAATGCAATACAAAAGGGATTAAAAAAATCTGATTGATATACTAATAAATAGTTATGAATATTTAATAAATAGATACAAAAATATAAATATTTGTTAGAAGTTGTCTAATATAGTATGTGATGAAAGATAATAAAACGAAATCCTCTTATTATCAGGAACCACCAAGTAATATTTGAAGTATATTTTTTAGGATTTGTTATTAATAACTATATCAAAATATTTTAGCATATTCACTGTTAATAATATATATATTTTTAAATCTCATTTTTAATATACCAATAGTAAACTATTTCACCAGTATGACTTTGTCTTGGAGTACTAACCTTTAACATATCTGTAGCAAAAATATGTAAATGTTATAGATCAAATATATTTAAAACAATAAAAACTAGTTAACTTTCTACGTAATAAAAACAAAATTATTGGCATTGACTATCCTTGCAGTTTCTTTCCCTCTACTTTAACTATCTCTAATGCTATATTTTACATTTAATTGATGATAGAAAGTAAAATTAAAATAATGTCTTACTAGTTTAAAAAAGTTTGAAGAGATCAGTACTTGACAAAGTAAAATTTCATCAAAGAAGTAGAAGATTCATTCCAAAGCACTGATTAATAGATTCTGTGAAAGAACAATTGCAAACTTACTTGAAATCAACTCTTCTATTGTTGTTAGCAATAAAAAAAAAGCTATTTTCCAGAAATTTATTTATGATTACACTTTATGTTTTTAATAAGTTTTATTGGTACTTATTTCCTGTCTACAAAGTGTGGCAGCCATTTTTGATAAATATAAAATTTTGGGGGCAGACAATTTCTTTTTTTTTTTTTAAAAAAAATAAAATATTAAATATGTGGTAGTTATTAATTTTAAAAAAATTTGATTGTTAAAATTTAAAAAAAATAAATAAATCAATTATTCAGAAGGTTTATTTCAAAGATTTGGGTGCTTGATCTCTTGAAAGTGCATGTTATTGGTCAACAGAATATCAGTTCATAAAGAAATATGGTATGATGACTCCAAAATTCCAATTGGATTTGTCCAACAACTCAGTCATAGATTTGGAACAATTACCCGAGAGAAGTCTACACATCTAGCCTTTTATCTCAAGCATCATGCAAAACTGGAAGCCTAACAAATTGTCAAAATTGTATTTACTTTATTTTTTTTTAATTTTTACTATTATTATTATTAATAATAATAATAATAATAATAATAATAATAATAATAATAATAATAATAATAATAATAATAATAATAATAATAATAATAAATAAATAAATAAATAAAAAACTATAAATGTTCTAATTAATTTTTGCACATTTTTTTTTAAATTTTTTAAAATAACACTAATGAAAAAAAATGTAAATATTAAATACGTTTCCTAACAGCCATATTTTGTAAAGATTTATTCACTGCCCCCAATGATATATTTATCAAAAATATTATCGGCCAAGCTTGTAGACTGAAAAACACAGAAGTATCATTTTATTTTTAAATATATAACTTAAGAGATTTGGTATAATAGTGAAACAGAAATATAATCAATAAGAGCTTATTAAATTTAGTAGTACAAAACTTTTGTGATATTTAAATAATTATAAATAAAATTCAAATTTTAGAATACAATTTCATAACTTTATGATGGCATCATATTCTTGTCTAACAGATGAAATTCAATTAACAAATATTTTATTAATTAACTTTTTTCACTAGCATTATGCTAATCAGTTAATTAAAAAAACTTGTTTTCATTACGTATTTCACTTTACAAATTTTTTTCTATATTTTCAAAATTCAAGTATAAATTTTTATTATGATTTTGTTTGATAACTTATATTTTTTAAAAATAAAACTCAATTTATTAAATTCTCCTATGGAATAAAGATATAAATACTAAAATCAAATGTTGACTGTTTGCTAAAATCACTATTAGGATAACAGAAGGAAATGTTCACCTGTTGAAATGTTGAAACTGAGTATTTTTTTTCCAAAAATTAAAAAAAAAACTATTTCTGGAATTGTTAATGATATGTTAACTAACTGTTAAATGTAAAATATAAAAATATAAAAAATTAGGTAAATTGCTTATTAAATAAAGAATTTATTTATTTATAAACAATTAAATATATACTAATAATAAAGTTAACATATACCATAAAAATACTTTAAATAACTGAACATACTGGATATTCTGCAAATAAACTATAAAATATTTTAATTCATATTATGCATTACTTACTTGAAAAAAAAAATTCCATTATTATAAAAAACAAATAATGTTATTGTTATCAGTTATATTGTTTATCCATTTCACTTTCAGATTTTTCTACTATTGTTTACATCCACAATTTCATTTAGAAATATTTTTTTTATATAAATTTCTTTTTTTTCTCTAGAAATACAATAAATTGTTAGAATTTCTCTAATAAATACATGTTTCAAAAGCTTGTAATATGTGTTAGGTGTAATTGTTAATAGATGGTACACAAGCTCCATTTACAAATCCTGATATAAGTGAAACAATTGTATTACTCTGTTTGTTTATCTAACCATTGTTTAACAGGCTTCAAATTTTTATTATTAAATAAAAATGATAAGATTATAAAGTTATACATTTTTTATTGTTATAAATACATACAAATCAATTCATGGAATAAATATATGACAAAATACTGCCATCAAATGCTGATTCTTGATTGCCATTGGCTATAATTTGTCATAACATATTGTGGTTACTTGATTGTATAAATTGTATTTTCCAAATTGAGAAATTTGCTTTTGAGTAAACAATTTAATTAAGCATACACATTTCATATGTTGCCTGAGAAAGCATAAAAAAGATATAAAAAGTATAATTAATTAATGATATATATATATGCACATGTTAAATTTTTGTTTTTTTTTATGCATTTACGATGTAAATAAATCAAAGTGTGGGGTCATTTTCATGTAAATTAGCTTCAGATATGTTTTAGCAATGATGCTGCTATGGAAATTATTGATTATTACTGGTAGTTTTCAAAATCACTTATTAAATCTATTATTCACAAATAGTTTCTTTATCATAGGTTTAATTTTAAATCTGACATATACAACTCTATGGAGGAATAAAATATTATTCACAATATTTTTAAAGAAGTTGTGATCATTGAATCCTGGTACTTGTAAAATTGTTTTCTGGATTAAATATGTGTAACAACTTGGATTAAAAATGAAAAGAGACCTTTTATTTCTAATTAAACCTGTGATAGAACATGCCATTAGTGGATTGTAGAGTCACAAATAGTTCAGTTTTTTTAAAAAAATATCAGTGGCGAGTGATAGTTTCCTTAGATAAGTCAGTTTTAAAATACATTTGAAGCTAATTTATATGGAAATGATGTCACACTTTGATATATTTCTATATAAGGGACTGGAACTCAGACTTACAAACTCCTCAAAGTGATCAAATCCATCTTATACAACTGATACACTTGACCACATACATGGGAAAAAGATCAATGATCTCCAATATTCATATATATCTTTGATCATGGAGATCATTGATTTTTTCACATGTATGTGTTCATGTGTATCAGTTGTATAAGATGGATTGGATAGCTTTGGGGAATTTGAAAGTCTGACTTCAAGTTTCTTATATTACATTAAGTTTAGTATAAACTATATATATATATATATATATATATATATATCCGGATGTAATATATATATATATATATATATATATATATATATATATATATATTGTTCCGGACATTCAATCCATTCTGATACAGAGGGCGCCATCAGACCACTACGTATCTGGAAAATTTATTTACTGTGATCAGAATGGATGATGATGATGGTGTGTGCCAACTAAACTCAGGGAAAAACAAGAGATCTTAAAATTGTTTAGACAACTGAGCAACAAAAACACCAAGACAAACATTAGCCAAATTAAGTTTAAACAAATTTCAAAAATTTTATTCAGAGAAGAATAACTTATAAGAAAAGTTTATAATATAACAAATAGGATTAGCTCAGATGTGTACCAGAAAGACTAAAGACATTGCCCTGGCAGACCTACTGATTTCTAATAACAAATTATAAAGGGAGGAAGCAAATTTCATTCAGCAGAGGATTGACCCAAACATTGGTTTTCACTTTCAGATATTTAAACAATATGTTTTTGAAATAAATCAATGAAACCAGCGCCGGCAAGCTTTTCAAGGTCAAAAAAAAATGGGCCCACAAATGTCATACGTTGGTAGAAGCTGCACCTATTATTACATTTAAAATAAAGGTGATTTATTTGCCTCAAGAACAACCAAAAAATATGATTGAATATGAAACGAAAACAAACAATTAAAACTGGCGAATTCCCAACCAAATGTCTAAATCATAATTAAAGGTCTCGATAGGAGACAAGTTAAATCATTAGAAAACCAGTTATGTCTGCCCCAGCAATTAAAAAAATGAATTACAAATAATTATAATTAAGAAATAAATTTATGAAATAAGTTCTGAGTACACGCTCTGATAAATTTAAAGCACACATAAATACAAAATAATTCTATCGGAGAGTGCGCATGAGTATGAAAATATGAAGGCTTTAAATACTTTAGCAGCAAAAGTCTCTCTCACCTGTAATTTAAAAAAGGATAAATATTATCTTCCTGTTGGTGACTTATAAAATTACAAAGCAAAACAATTCTAGTTTCTGCTTTCAGAGATATAAGAAACAAAGACTATGAAAATAAGGTCACCAGCCAAAAGATTTGGTAGTTTGCAAAAGTGCAAACACAGTATTTAAAATTAATTATGGACTGCTAAAATAATTACAGGTAAGCATTCAAAATATACATGACTGCTAAAGCATTTAGTAAAAGTTAGGCATAAAAATAGAAAAACTCACTCGTCACTCTCCAAGAAACAAAATTGAATGCAAACTTGGAATCTTAAAACTAAGATTCCAAGACACACAGCAAAATATAAGAAATCACAACAAATATTACATATGAGGTTAAATATTACTTATGAATACATATTTATTATTAGATTGAGTGAAGATTTAATGAAAAGAAATTTACCCTGGGAAGAATAAAAGAAAATTTTATCTTATGGTCCAGCACAGTTTGCATAGAATGCACACATTTATTTTAGTTCATTTTCAGGTTCTTTTGACAGTGGCAAGGTAGAGGCAGCAGGGTCTTGTTTATTTTAGGTGTTCATGGCAGGATTGAAGGAGAATTGGCAGGCATGGGTCCATCCTTTTGAGTTAAACTAGCATGACATATTGTTGGTTATAAAACGTATAGCAGTATATTTTGACATCACGGAGAAAGCAAAATTGTTTTAGTAACTGCAAATTTTGCTTTTAAAGATTAAATGTCCAAACTGCTAATGGTACAAACATTGAAGAGGTTAATCCGAAGGAATATTGGAACTGAACGAATCACTTTGACGAAGTGCTGACTTAATCTCTCTAGGATAGAATAGACTAGACTAACCCATAAAATTTTTGATGTTATTTATACCTCCACTTGATTTCCTGCAAAAACTAGCCTTGTTGTTAAATTCTATGCCTAAGGCAAGGGCAAATAGTAATCTCCAGCTCAATCTAATCTAAGAATTCTACCTAGGCTTTATTGAAACAAAAACAACACAAATCAAATCTCCACTTTTTAGAATGAGTTTACAATGTTTAAAATAAAAGCAACAGAAATGTAATTAGCTAGCCAGCTTTTTTTTAAAAATCAAATTGATTTTAAAAAAGGTAAGAACAAGCAGTATAAGAAAACTATTTTAAAAACAATTTTATAAACAGTAAAACGATCTATAAACGAGTAATTAAAATCATTTTTTTTACTTTTAACTTTAGAAACTTAATGAAATTAAAAGTTTTTAATTTTGGGCAGTAAAACCCTTTAATTGGATGTCAATCCGGTTCAATGTATATATAAGAATGAAAAGAAGGGTCATATTAATATATTTATGGAAGAGATGATAATAGAAGAACAATGAAATTTCTAATATAAGTCCCAAAAGATTTTAAAAAATCTATAAATAGGTTACTTGTAAAACCAATGAAAAAAATAAAGATGTTTTCTGATTTGATGAATAGAAAAAAGATTATAAATTTAAGAAGCTGGCTTAAACTTAGAGAGACTTTTATATATGCAGTAAATTGATATTGGATTAAAAATGTGATATATATATATATATATATATATATATATATATATATATATATATATATATATATATATATATATATATATATATATATATATGAAATTTTACACTTTCAGAAAGATCTCTACTGGACATATATTTCTGTCAAAATTACCATTATCACAGCCTAAAAACAAATGAGATTTCACTGAGCATAGTAATAACATTTCTATTTAAACAAAGGGGGCTTTAGTTGAATTACTGCTATAATTATGTTCAAACTTTAATAGAAAATTAAATGCTGTGATTGTGTTTAAATATTATTGGCATTGTTATATTTAAAAGATGTCTAAGCATTTTCCAGGCAAATGCTCATCTCAGCTATGACAAAAAATATATCTGACAAAGAATAATTAAGTTTTTAATTAAACTTTGCCACTTGAGAATTGAAAAATTTATAAAATATAAAAGTTATATGTATGAGAAAGTATGCAAGTGCCATGGTTAGATTTTATTAACAATTATCAGATGACAGGATCTTTCTTACTCTTAGTAAAAAAAAATTACACATACTAAGAATTGCTGGTGCTAAAAAATGAGCTTTGTATTCTAACAAGATCTGGTTACATTTTAATTTACATAATCTGGGTAATAAATGCTTTTAATATACATTATCAATAAATACAAATACTAGACAGCAGTTATTATTTACCCACTTGGGTTTTTTGCAAATATTTTTTTCTATAATTAATAAACTATTATTAATAATTAGTACTAAAATAAAGTTAATAACAAACTAAATCACCCAGTATATGGAATAACAATTCGTTCCGAAGCAATTATTCTCTACTACAAAAATATCAATGTATTATTATCAATAGGTTTTCTTTTATTTATTCCTTTTTGTAACATTAGATCGCTGTGCAGCTGACCTCACTGGTTAAGTGACAGTCTTAAAAGGTAAAGATTTCAGAATAAAAAAAAATGTATATTCATAGACATTCCAAATCATTAGCTATTCAGATATTTTTTTAATTTTTAATATCATTCACTTAATAATTGTGAAGTTTTCAAATCACTCTATATTTCAGTCAGTACAATTCGCTTTCATAATGCTAATAAAACGTCATTTTTTCATTAAAATTAATCCATATGTTTTGTTTATATATAAATAATATATCACATCAATAAGCATTATATATTTAATTTTGCTACATATATTTTAAATTAATAATATCTAATAAATTTGAAAATTATAATTTTAATTTGTCTAAATTCTGCACACTATTAAAATTTCAAAATTCTATCAAAAACCAAATAAAAAATACCATAAAATGAAAAAAAATATTTTTAACCAAAAAGAATTAAAGTCATCTTGATAAGTAATTATATTGACTGGTCTTAATCTTTAATAAAAAAATTCACCATAAATACTACTATTATACCTGACATATCAATATCCCAATAAAATTGTAGACGTCATTCATTTTCTGATTCCTTGCATCTCTGTATTTATTATAGAAAGGTTTCTAGCACCTGGAAATGGTTGACTGAAATGTAAATATAATGTGGATATTAATAATTTAAGTCCAAAATATTCATATTGTTTTACCATGATATTTTTTAATCATTATATACTAGGAACTCCATGCAATATTTTTAATGGTTACAGTCTTACAAATAAAGTTTCTTTATTCCACTTTAAAAAAATCAATTATTTAATGTTTATGAGAGGATAAATGTTAATTTTAAATGATAAAAATTATGTGAAATTGATAAAATAAAAAAATTACCATAAATTAAAACATCAAACCATTTCTGTAGTTCAATTTTCACTACACCATTTTCATGAAAGAATAAAACTTGTTTGTCTGCACTTTTAACATCTTATGAAGGAGTGTAATCATAAATATATGACCAAAAAATATGTAAAAGAACGTTTTTGGCCATATGTTTATGATTTCCTTTATGTTAAAAGTGGATAGAAACCAGTCCCTACCTTGTGTGAAAGTGGTGTAAGTTAAAATTGCACTACAGAAATGTTATTCATTTTAAACGAACCCTTTCAAATAATTTTTTCACCCAAAAATTTATATTAAAATAGTAAGAAATAAGACCCAAAAACTTTCAGAATGGATGTTCTTTCTGTAAATAATCAAACTGGACTGGGTGTGTGATGCTATTTTAATAGAAAGTAACAGATATTTTTCATAATTTATTCAACTCTAATGGATTATAAATATTATAAACATGTATGGTACATTTAAGCATTCTTAAAAATCAGGTTTTATGGTGCAAATAAAATTCATTTTACTCAGCAATAAATATTTAGTGATTAATATTAATTTAGATTAATGATGTTTTTTTTAAAACTTTAACAAAAATCAATACCATCTTATCTTCAAAAACATGATCAAATCAGAGTGACATGTATGATCTTTTGCAATGAAAAAATGGTAGACTTTACAGCTCAACCTCCACTTTCATTTCTGAAATTTCTTATGGATTCTTTAGAAGTAAAATCATTTAAGTATTACTATTTTTACAGCAATATCATGATGTATACTATCATTATCAGAATCAGCAGCAGTCAATCACAAATGAATATGATCATTCCAACCCAAGAAAAAAAAGTAAAAAATACATTAGAGATGACATTTCATATACACAAAGCAGTCTGTGAATCAAATTTGTCTACAAATCACAAGATCATCCTTTCTTCTATTTATTTCGTATTTTGTATTTTGATTTTTTAACTTCTGCAATAAACTATAGTTATCAAAATATAGCAGTGCCTTACCTGACTGTAATATTAAAGTATTAACCTGTCATATCTTCCAATAAAAGCAACCAATAGTACACACTTTATGCTGCATTTAAGATAATCCTTGTTAATGAAAGTAGATTTTACCTCTCCCATAATAACTATGTTCTAAGTTCGTAATAAAACGTTTTTAGGAAGTCTGACAGAGATATTTTAAGTGCTGGCTCTGGCTAAGCATTTATCACAAAGCTTGTAGAGGAATTGGAAGTCCTCATTGTTTATAACTTACAAGCTTAAGAGATAGGGTCATGTGATCTATGACTCTTATTTTGACGATCTGTAATCATTTGTTTGTTTTAAGTGCTCCACCAGAAAAAAATGTAATTTATAATTGTAGACAATGTATAATCACATAAAATAAGCTGGAAAATGTACTGATTGTTTTTTTTTTATTTTTCTGTCATACTTTTAGAATTTGACAGAGTATTCTTGCTTAAAAAAAAGAAAAGAAAAAAGAAGTATAATGCATTGGATCCAAGTATCGTTTCCATGCAATAAATTAGGTAAAATAACAATTCAATATTTAATATATGATTTTTTTTCTACAATACAGGCTTTTTCATACCTGCACTCCAATATATAATATATAGGGAGTTTGAATTCATGACGAAAGACAGATTTTTTAATTTGTTGAATATGACAGGAACACAGTGTGAACTGTAATGTACATAAATCTCAATATGTCTTATATCGTATAAAGCTATCAAGATGTTTAAATTGATTCGTTTTTCAAGTTGGCAACCACTCAAGCTAAGAATTTATGAAGATGAGTTTTTAATTACTAACTGATAAAGGACATGATTTTTTTTTAAATGTTAATTATTAAGCCAAAGCTAAAAATTATCAAAAAAAAACCAAAAATTATCAAAAAACTTTCTAAGCTGACTTAAAATATGAGGAGCTGGAAAAATAGCATATCGGCTACGTAAATTTAAAAGCCAAAAATATAACGTTATTGTCTTTGTTTTTAATTAGTTTAAATTAAAAAAAATCCACCCTAATTTCTTTATAGCATTATTCATGAAGCTACCTTTAAATAGTCTCAAATACCACTGTCACAGAGATAGGAAATAAATTACGAATTAACACATTTCTTATTAATACCAGTTTTGATTTCAAATGCATCAAATTTTCTACTAGCAGTAATGAATATATAAATATGCTTATATAAATTATTTCTAATTCTGAGTATTATTATACGTTTAGTTAATTTAAGTGTACTTTTAAATCAAATGTAAATCAGACTTATAAAGAACGAAAGAAATTTTCCAAATGTTTTAAATTATTTCTTCTTAAAAATAAATTTATTTCATAAGTGCTATTTAACATTTCCCCCCTGTAATTAGATGGATATCTTCCCAAGGGAATTTTTTATTAGATACCCTTAAGAAAAGAGTTATGTTTAGGAGGTGTTTATACATTTTTATCTAAACATCTATTAATAAAAGGAAATGCAAACTATAATAATCCAATTTTACAATTAATTACTTAAAACTCTAATTACTAAATTTATAACTTATTAAAAATGTCAATAATGAATTATTTATTAATCATTTCCATATATTAAAACAAAAAAAAAAAGAAGAAAATGTCATTACTATGCAGCCATTTATACATATACACATAGGCATATCATAACTCATTTCCAATCGGACATTTTTAAGATTAAGATGAGATAAACTCTAGCACCATCGAAATAAAGAGTGAAATGCATTACGGTTAGTATGAAAGAGTTTAAAAACTAAAGTAGACAATTTTCAAGACACAATAATTTTATATCTATTAAATGATAATCAAAATTATTTTTTTTGAATAGTAAGAAAAGTAACCCCTGCTCATTTGGACTGCTAAATGGGAGGCAGAGTTATTCAGAATGGTCTTGACATGGCTCGGCTGTAGTTCGGGAGTTTATTGCTTGGTGAACTTGGGCCTTGGACCTCGCTGCCTGTTGTGGTGGTTGGCACAATGCTGGACTTCACCTATTCAGCTGAAGCATCTGAGTTTTCGTTTCGGGGCCCCAGGGGTGGGACCATTGGGTGATGGTTCACTTCTCGACAGCCGGACCATGTGGATCCACATACAGATACACATTAATCACATTACAGCAATTTTTATGGATGTAATTATTTTTGAACATATGTACATTTTATCTTGTTACATTGAATCACTGTGTAATCCTCAATGGGTAAGTGTGCCCAAAATTTTTGTAATCTTTTATTAATAAAGATTGCTTTGAGAAAAAAAAAAACAAACAATAAATGTATATATAAAAACAAAGCAAAATATTATTAAAAAATTATATACTTTCTTTTTAATTTAAAAAGAAAACTTATAATTTATTTTATGACTTCTGCTGAATATTTCTTGTTCTTTATTTTAATTTATTTATTATTTTTTTGAAAATGATATAATAACTAGAGTAATAAGAACTTATGGCGATGTATATTAACATGTAAGTTTGTACAATATTCAAATCTTTTATATACTTTTACACATATATTGTGCACTTTGACAGAGTTTAATATACAATAACAACGTATCCGTTTGCCGTTTCTACAAACTGAGTTTGAATTCTGACCATGTAAATTTGAAAATTTTTGAATGGGTTCAATTATGTTTTTTCAGGTAGGCATCATAGTTGACCCTCCAAATGGACCAGCATATGGATATTATTTATTTTTAGGTAGAATATAAAGCAGAATAGAAAACTTTTCAAACCATATGACAATTATTAATCTAGATAAGTATTTTCTTCTTCCTCTAAAGTTGTTGGTAATGTTCTTGACTTGCAGTGGACTAGTTAAAACCTGTTTTACATTTTATCTGTAGGCACACTTTATAAGATTTTTATTTGTCATTAATTAAAACAATAATTCCCAAACAATTATAAATAGTTTTTCACAATACTAATATATAATATATTTATTGTTGATAGGTGGATATAAATTATCTAACAATTTATTATACTCAACCAACAAAACATTTTTAGAAATTAAATATAAAGCTTTGCATGAAATGTTAAATAATTTATATCATTTCACACTACAAAAAAAATAAAGAATAATAATTATGTGTATATATATATGAAAATATCCCAGTACATACCTCTAGCTGAAAATTCAAATACAAAATGTTCAAATCACTCTCCCAAATGTTATGTTTTTTCAGACATCCCCTCTGTGAATAAATATCAAGTCTGAACTTCAAACAGCATGACTTTATATTTATTCACAGAGGATAGTGCTGAACATTATACATATATAATTTATATATATATATACTTTATAGGGTGATTTGAACTATATATATATATATATATATATATATATATATATATATATGCAAGGAAATCAAAACATATATCATATGACTTAAATTAATAAGTTTGTATTACAAATGTTATATAATGTGCATGCCAGTAGCTCTTAAGAAGCTTCTCCGAATATCCCTATCCCCATACCAGTTTCTTGCTAATTGCTTTGCTCTTAAGGCTTTGGTTATTTTATATTGCTAAAGCTATTAATATATAGTGTATCTGAACTTAGTTCAGTCCCATATGGCTATTTAAGTTAGATATCTGAATTTGAAGACATATGGATGTTTGAAAATTTCAGATTTTCATAATTAATAGTTAACTATTAGATATAGTGCTGGACTTGACCTGGTATTTTACATTTAATGCTTGAATATCCTAGCACCTCACTAAAGGATGTCAGAAGAATAAAACCAGTCTGGGAATAGGGATATTCTGAAAAGCTTGTTAAGAGCTATCGGCACGCTCATTATATAACATTTGTGATACAAACTTATTAAATTAAATCACATGATATATATAATACTTGATTTTCTTGCAATTATTGCTTTTCTCTTAAAACTTTGTTGATTTTATATTGCTAAAGCTATTAATATATGATGTATCTGAATTTAGTTCAGTCCCATATGGCTATTTAAGACAGATAGCTGTATTTGAAGACACATGAATGCCTTAAAATTTCAGATTTTCTATTTAATAGTTGACCATTTGCTAAAGTGCTGGCTTTGACCTGGTATTTTAAATCTAATGCTTATATATCTTAGCACTTCACTGAGGAATGCCAGTGCATGCTGCTACCTGAAATGAATAAAAAATCACTTTAAATGTTAAAAAGTTTCATCTACATTCTCTGTAAATAAATATATTAGAATCCACATCTCAAAACAAACAGTATTTGAGATACAGATATTAATAAACAATGAGGATTGCCAATTCCTCAACAAGATTTGTGATAAATGCTTAGCCAGAGAAAGCATTTAAAATATTTCTATCAGGACCCCCCCCCCCCCACACTTCACACTTCCCCAAACCTATAAATGCTTTCTCTGGCTAAGCATTTATCACAAAGCTTGTTAGGAATTGGCAATCAGCATTGTTTATATCTTACAAGCTTAAGGGAATTTGGTCATGTGATCTATGACTCTTATTTTGACTATTTACAGACATTAATACATTTATTCATGCAGGGTGTAGCTGAATTTTTCTTAATGTTTGAGAATACTTGATATATATAATTACCAAATTATATTTTTAATACATGTTACCAGAGTGTTTAAAACTTTACTTATAAATAGAATAAATATATATTTAAGTTTGAACTTGATATTTTCTCATAGTATAATGTGAACCACTTTTTATTTTTTAAAAGTAATTATATGGCAAAATTAACATTGCTTTAAATAAAATTGCTATTGTTAGAAATATTGTTAAAAAGTTATGATGATTTATATGTGAACACACTGTATCCCAGAAAAAAAGGTGACTGGTTTTCTCTTTCCAGACTTTCTGCAGTGATTATCTAAATAAATGCATACATTACACAGAGTAATAGTTCAGTTATTTAACTTAAGACACTGGAACATCTGGAACATAAGTTATGATATGAAATGTGAAAGTATGTATCATATCTTTGTAGTCTATCTTCCATGTTTTTTTTACAATTCTGAAATTTTCCAAACAAACTGAATAGTTTTTGCAACTCATCATCTCACTGTCACTTGAATAATTTAAGTAGCAGTTTTCTCACATAAAACCAAATGTAAAATTATAACATTATTCGGTACTTGTGTATAATTCAACCGATGACGTATTATCCTGAAGGCATATCAGTCTAATCTTGCGATTTTTAAGATAACGTCTCCAAGTGATTTGTGGACACATGTAATCGCTAAAATGTGTCCGCAGATCACGTGAACACAGTACGTTAAAAAACACAACATTAGACCGATATGCCTTCAGGGTAATACGTCATCAGTTGATCACGTGGTAAAAAACAAAAAAACATGGCAAAAATATAAAAATTTAAAAAAAAATTAAACATAAAAAAAAAGAAAAAAAATGTGACGCAGGTCACATGATAAAAAACAAAAAAAAAAGGGGGGGCAAAAATCTGATGCAGGTCAGGCAAATAGTAAAAAAAAATGTACATGCATGTGTTAAAATAATTTAGAAAAAACTATATTCTAATTTATAAAACCACCCTATATTATGCTCAATTATAAAAAACAGCACGTAGCGTTGTAGTTGGTGGGGGGGGCTTTGTGTTTTTGACAAGCCGTTAGGCTTGGCATACACCTATACCTTGTATTACTCTCATAGCTGTAATTTTTATAATTGCCCATGAATTTACGAAAAATAATTTTCTGTATGATATAATTCAGAAATTAAAAATTGCCGATGAATTTACGAAAAATAATTTTCTGTATGATACAATTCAGAAATTAAAAATTAAATTAAAACGTAATTCAATTGTAGAAACATTAACAAATATTTTTTGTAAATAGGTTTGAGAATTGTAGAAATATTAACAAAACCTTTTTGTAAATTTTAAATAAACCCCTAAATAAAAAAGACGCGATCTAATGCAAATCTGGTATTAATGGCACTGCACTTTTACATGCATTTGGTAATTTTAAAAATGTACTGCATATTGCAAAAATTGATTTAAAAAATTATTTCAAATTATTTACACATTAAAAACGTAATGTAGAAATATTAACAAAAAGTACTTTACCCAAATTAATGCGAATCTGGCATTAATGGCATCCTTGTTATCACATGCATTTGGTAATGTATATTCAAAATTTGTTTTAAAAAATTATTGAAAATTATTTACACATTAAACATAATTCAATGTAAGTTTGAGAATTGTAGAAATATTAACAAATATTTTTTGTAAATAAGTTTGAGAATTGTAGAAATATTAACAAAAACTTTTTGTAAATTTTAAATAAACACCTAAATAAAAAAGACGTGAACTAATGCAAATCTGGTATTAATGGCATCCAGAAAACGCCACACTTTTACATGCATTTGGTAATTTTTAAAACGTACTGCATATTGCAAAATTGATTTAAAAAATTATTTCAAATTATTTACACATTAAAAACGTAATGTAGAAATATTAACAAAAAGTTTTTGTAAATTTAAAATAAACAGATAAATAAAAAACACTTTACCAGAGAATAAATTATTTACACATTAAATGTAATTCAATGTAAGTTTCAGAATTGTAGAAATATTAACAAAAACTTTTTGTAAATTTAAAATAAACAGATAAATAAAAAACACTTTACCGGAGAAGTTTGAGAATTGTAGAAATATTAACAAAAAATTTTTGTAAATTTAAAATAAACAGATAAATAAAACACTTTACCCGAATTAACAGCTCAAAAAAGTAACTGTGATGCCGTGGATAGCAAAATCGCAATAGACAAAAAAATAAAAAAAATTCCCAAACCTCTCTACGAATTTTAAATCTCGCGGGTGAAAAAAAAAAAAAAAAGACTCTCTGATGGATTAATCACGCCAGTCACTTGGTTACCATGACAACGTTGTCATGCAAAAAACGTCGATGTCTACCGGAAGGGAAATCGGTAAGTCAAAAACGTCATCGGTTGAATTATTCACAAGTACCCATTATTCTTTCAAGGGTTAAGATAAAAAACATTATTCATTTCTTATGATAACTTATGAATCCAGAAAAGTTAATATTTTAAAATGTTTATGGTGAGCAGCTAAAGTAAGTCATTATGTAACAGATACATCCATTCAAATGTAGCTCTATATGCAGTTTGGAGAGAGAACAATTCTTTGGTCAGTCATTTTTTAATTGGAATATACTCTACATAAGAAATAATATATTGTTACTAATATTATATTACTTTTTTTATTGCCCTTGAGACCTACATATTTTTTTATTAGAGGTTAAGTAGAAAAAAATAATTTCACACATTTTCATAGAAAATAAATTTCCTCATAATATTTTAAATCACTGAAGAAATAAGAAATATCAGACAACCAACATGTGCATGAAAATTTAAGCATATATTACCACTTGCTCAGATCATGAATGCAGGTTGATTGTAAAATACATGCATACTAAGAAAGAGAGAGCAGGCTGACATTTTTGCATTGGTGGATATTTGATTATAATGGAGTTTGATATGGTGTATTGATAAAAATTTAAACAATTTGAAACTATTCTTATTCTTTGGTAAAATCACATTAATTATGAATCCACTACTTGAAAAAACAAGTTTTTATTACAGACATTTTGTTTAAAATTTTATTTAGAAAAATGCATTTAACATTTTTCTAATTCTATATTTAAATGTGTACTGTTTAATGAATTTTTCTATGCATTTATTTAATTAGAGATCAATTAAGATATGACTAAAGAAGAATCAGTATGAAAAACTGAATAGATAAAGTGCAATATGGTATGCAGCATCTTTAGTGAGTATATACATATATTTGACCATAAATAAAGGTGGAATCCACCTTATTATTAAAAGGAAGTTGCCTTAACAACAATTTGAAATTGTTTATTTTTATCTATATTGGGATTGTCTAAGTGTTGACTGTTTTCTAATGGTTATCTATACATATACAAATATATTGCAATCTTTAGTTTTTGCCAGAAGCTAAATGCCAGGGCATATATTATGCCAAAATGTCTAAAATAAAATTATATAATTTAATTTTATAGAAAATAGTTTTTATTAGTGCCTTATAATGTCATGATTCTGCATATAAATAGTTACTATATCAATATATTTGTAAAATTTATAGCTGTGAAATAACTTTGACAGCTTGGCTTGTAATATTTTTAGTCTTAAATAATGCTTATTATGCCAAAGTATTTGAATTTTTAATAATTAATAGTTTAAAATAATTAATGCATTTTCAAAGTTAATGGTGTTAATATAGTCAAACATTAACCACTAAAATGTTTTAAAGTGCTAATACTAATTTTAGAATTAAAAAACTGAGTTCAAACACTACATTTAAGTTTGCTAATAATTAAATTAACTTCATAATGTTTTAATTTTATTTTAATTTTAGCATTAAACATTATAGTTAAGTATTTTACATTTGATTCACAAGAAATTTAATTAAGTTAATAATAATTAAAGATAGGATTTAAAGTAGTAGATAAATGAATGTTAGAATGAATGGATAAATGTAATATTTAATTTAATGTTTATTTCAAAGTATTTTTAATGTCTAATTTTAAAAAGACAATATAAAATTATATTCTGAGCAACTTTTTGTAAGTTAAAAATAATGGTAAATGAATGTATTTAATATTATGGGTAATATTTATTTTATTTAAGAAATGTAAATTTCATTTACATGATATTTTGTTTTATCTAATGTTTAAATTTGTAAATAATTATTGTAACAAGAAATATCTTTAATTTTATGGTCTAGACAAATAAATTATTTTATTTTAAAAGCTAAATATTAATTAAATTATTGGGTAGCAATCTTCCTTGGTTTCAGAAAAATGTGGATTTGAACCAATATAGTGAAGGGAGTGTAGATTTAAATGTTATAATCAGTGTTTTAATGGGGTCACCTGACCCATGCTATAAAAATAGTTAAATTGACACTTTGTAATAATTTCTACTTGTTGCACTCATGTTTTAAAGTATAGTATCTAATTAATAAGTGTAATTTTATTTAAACTTTTTTATTTCCTTAGCTTAAAATAATGTTAGGCTAAAAGTTAAATTGTCTAGGCACAGTGTCTAAATAGGACTTCAAGGGACTAGGAATCTTCATTCCAGCCATATTTATTGGTAAAATTAGTTTAAATTTTACAATGTTTAAAATTTTAACATTTAAACTTCATGTACTAGGAAACTTTGAAAAACATTATTATTGTCACTATGACAACATACAGAATGTTATTAATTTCAAAACATTTAAATTTTGTTTAATATTTAAGTTTGCTGTAAAATATTCTTCAAAGCAATAGCAGTAATGTTTTTAAAGATAATGAATAACTTTATTCTAGTTTTTCTGAGAATACTCATTTTATATAAAACCTTATATGAAATTAATTTATCTCATGTAAAGAACTTTGAATTTAATTTAATAAAAACTATTTTATTATGATGAGTATATTACCAGTTGTTTATAAATTATTTTCATGTCTGCAAGTAAGAAAGAAAAATATTTGATGTTATTATATTGCTGAAGTAGACACTTATTTGTGCTGTTATTTTAATAAAACATTATTTTCTATTTTATAACAGCATAAAAGAAGGTTTATTTATTATGTCTACTTCTACCAATAAGAAAGAAAAAAATTTCTTGGATCTGGAGAACT
This sequence comes from Epiperipatus broadwayi, assembly GCA_028023455.1. Classification (NCBI taxonomy): domain Eukaryota; kingdom Metazoa; phylum Onychophora; class Udeonychophora; order Euonychophora; family Peripatidae; genus Epiperipatus; species Epiperipatus broadwayi. The sequence continues at coordinate 60,612 of JAQFVV010007178.1, read as the reverse complement.
GAAGCAATTGACAAATTATAAACACATGTCTAACAAATATTTTAATAAATTACTTACATTATAAAATGACAATATAAAATATTCTTAAACATAATATTATATTTGAATTGACTTTAAATGAACTTTGTCTGCAATGTTAATTTATAAAAGTTGCATACTCTCTCTGTCTTAACTTAGTGTTCCTATGGAAACCACCACTATAGTTTTAAAATGTACTATTTTAAAATGAGATATTTGAAAAAAAGTATTTATCCTGCTGAGCACTCTTATTATTGCTAATTAATAAAATGTTTTAAAGGTTTAAGTTTTACAAAGAAATCAAATCATTTCTCACATGACCTAATTTAACAAACTTGTATTACAAATATTATATAAAGAGCTCACAAATAAGCTCTTAACAAGCTTTGAGAATATCCCCAATACCAGACTGGTTTCTGCTATTGGTGTCATCAGTGAAGTGCTAGGATATTCAAGCATTAGAGTAAAACTATCAGGATCAGCCCAGCACTTTATCTAATGGATAACTATTAAGTAGAAAATCTGAAATTTTCAGACATTCATATGTCTTCCAAATCTATCTATCTAATTTAAATAGCCATATGGGACCATACCAAGTTCAGATATACCATATATTAATAGCTTTAATATTTACTAAGGCAATAAACCTCAAGAGTGTGCACTTGAAAATGCGAAGGTAAGAACCTCTACAGGTCATAACCACAAGCTTACACTTTGAAAGAAAAGAGGGATCCCTTCTTTACTTCAATGTACTTTCTATATAAATAGGTGAAGCTGAAGCAGTTAGATCTGAGAGCATTAAGCTATTCAATGCTTCACTGATTAAGTCCACAATTACTATTACACATTAGTACTTGTGAAATCTTTCGATTTATAATGAGTCAATGGAACAATCTTATAGTTAGAAATCACACTCTTGAGGTTTATTGCCTTAGTAAATATTACTTATGTAATTAATGTGCATTAAATAAATTTATAATTAATAGCTTTAGCAATCTAAAATTGCCAAAGCCTTAATAAGAGCAAAAAATAAAATGTCAAAGAAATCAAGTTATATGTCACATGACTTAATTTAACAAACTTGTACACAAATGCTATATAAAAAGTTCAATCTGGGGTTGGCGATATTCTGCAAAGCTTATTAAGAGCTTATTTGTGAGCTCTTCATATAACATTTGTAATACAAGCTTGTTAAATTAGTTCATGTGACATATGACTTGATTTCTTTGTAATTTTATTTTTTGCTATTAAGGCTTTGGTGATTTTATATTGCTAAAGCTATTAATATATGGTGTATCTAAACTTGGTTCCATTCCATATAGCTATTTAAGTTAGATAGCAGAATTGGAAGACATATGAATGTCTGAAAATTTCAGATTTTCTACTTAATAGTTATCCATTAGATAAAGGGCTGGGTTTGTCCTGGTATTTTTAATCTAATGCTTGAATATCCTAGCACCTTACTGAGGAAGCCAGTAGCAGAAACTGGTCTGGGGTTGGGGATATTCTGAAAATCTTGTTAAGAGCTTATTTGAAAGCTCTTTATATAACATAAGGTTAAAGTTTTGAATGTCTCAATTAAATATGAAGAAATATTTTATTGACATTTAATAAATATTGTTTAATCCATAGAAACCTGTTCAATGAATGGCCATAACTTATTTAGTTTGCTAGCACAATTTATTGAATTTTACTTCAAAGATAACCATGAAGAACTTTTATATTTTAGTTGCATTATATTTGTTTGTTGGATATATTTACTGTCCACATAACTTTATTGCCTAAGAGACTGCTCCTGTTTAATGGTTAAATGGTGGAACAGTAGTTGCAAAAGGACTTTATATTTACATTATTTTATTTCATTTTGAAATAATAAATGGGTTCATGTTTTATTTGTGATTATGATTTTGCATACAATGTTTTTATTTCAGATGCATATTATTTTAGCTCTTCTATGTGGTTTTTAGAAATAATTTTTGAATTAAAGTTCTCAGAATAACAGTATATTATATTTGCATATTTTTAAAAATAATGTGTTTCTCTTTTTTATATGAATTATTTATTTATAAAAAATATTATTATTTTGAATGCAGTATAAGTAGATGTATGTTTCTATTATTTTATTTTATTGTTTGTTTATTGTCTAATTTTAACAAGCTTTGTTTAGCATTAATTATTATTATTATTTATTACCTTACATATCTGTTAGTTATAGTATTTTTACTTAGAAATTATTGCTATAGTTTTTCTATTTATTTAGAAATACTAACTATGCCAGTATTGTTATACATTATAGCTTAGATTCTCTGTATAGTTTATTGAGATATTTTATATAAATTTTCTTCATTTTATTGTATTCAAAGCCCAGGATGCATTATTAAGGCAAACCTACTTAGTAGTTTTGTCCCTAATGTGCATTCTCATCATTTCTTGTCTAGTTATAAAGTAATAGATCATTTTATTATTACCTTCAATGGTAGGTGCACTTATTTATGAGCTATGCCATCATGCATTTACTTTGCCTTTTCTCAGTTACCTCAATATGAATCTAGTTTGTTGTTGGTAATGTATTATGTAAAGCATGTGCAATATTTTACTATAGCTTTATTGAGGCAGTGAAGCTGTTTTTATCAAGGTATTGAGGAATGTCATCCTTCCCTCTTGTAGCATGTTTGGTTTATTTAGATGTAAATTATATATTGTTGGTATGTAGGTCCTGTATTTAAGCTTTGCTGAGTTAGGGCATAAATATGATAAATAATTAACCTCCAAATTTTAAGTTGTATCTTAGACATAAATAGACAATATATTCTCTTATCCCTTCTACATTGCTGAATTGGTAACCTTATATTTTTAAGTAATGTTAAATATTCATAAAAGAGAAACTATTTATAAGAAAGACAATCATTGTGTGGATACATGTGAAAACTTTTGAGAATTTAAAGTAATAGAAAATTTATTTTGATATACTAGATAATTTTTACCTGGTCAAAATTATTATTTTTTATAAATCCCATTGTAATTTTTAACATTCGATTCTATTTTTGAAAGAAAATAATTGTTGTGAAAGTTATTGGCTTTGTGGACTTAAACAATATGTTATAATTGTGACTTGTTGTTATTTGTTTTATGAAATAAATATTTGTTTTTATTATTAGAAATATTTTATAATCATTTTTCCACATCATCCACTCATTAACCAGAAATCAAAATAATGGTAAAAGTATTATAAATTATCTTAAGAATTTATTATAAGAGTACATCAACATACAAATTAATATAGAAGTGACTTTATTAAATTATATATAAGTATTAGAATTACATCTAAGAAAGAAGTATTTTGCTTAATACAAATTATAATTGCATATTATTATTCAAGATCACTTCAGCCAATTTGTTTGATGATCACTGACTTTATTTATTTTAAAATTATTTTCCATAAATATTAAAGCATATTTGATATTCCATAATAAATTTAGATTTTGAAAGGACTAAGTTCAAATTTAAATAGATTTATTCTATGGTATTTAGAATAGCTTTAGAATCCCTTACCTATCATTAATATTTGAATGTCACCATAGGAGTCTATTATTTATCTTATTCTAAATTAAGAGATCATGTTGTGTTTTATTTTAAATTATTAATAATATTATTAATATAATTGTGATAAGACATTAACTTAGTGATAATTGTATATCTTACTCATTTATTAGGATTTCATTCTTTGTTAAATAGATCTTAAAAATTAGAGACAATTTACTTTATGATTAAAATACCCTCAATTATTTTGTAACTCTCTTATTTAAAGATTATTTTGCTAAAGAAACAGATATTTTTAAAGATGATAATCCTTGATGTCCAGGATTTGAGAACACTTTCAAATTTTATAAAATTAAATATAATGTTTCATCTGATCATAGCAATGAGATATCATAAGAGATTGATAAGAAATATGATAGTGGCAGTAGATGTTTGTAAAAGAAGGATTTTAAATACAACCTTAATGGAATATGCCTGCAATACCAAGAATCTTGTGTTTGTATTAGAGTAAGTCAAGGATTCTCCTCTTAAGTGATTTATAACATTGCTTTATATTTTAATATTTTATTGCAATCATTTATCCCTGCATCTCTTATTAGTGTGGCATATAGCATTTATATTTTATAAACTTACTGTGCTTAGCTAACATTATTAATTTTGGCTTATATTATGTTATATCAGTAGTGGTTAGGCTTGGTGATTTTCTCATTTGCAACTGCCTTCTTTGTTTTTTAATGTACAATATATATCTAAAATCATACATAATAATCAGAATGTTCTAAAATATACTCTACAAAATTCAAAATACATATATAAAATAAATAACTGGATATTAGTAATAATCAGATTATGGCAGTTTATGCCATCTTGAATAACAATTGAACATTAATATTTAGATATCTTTAAATTCACACAACCCTATGGTTTCCATGTGAATAGCCTACTTTTCATAAATTATATATATTCACAATTACACGGTTTATTTAATACATTACCTGTCATATATATGGAATATGATTCTTTAATTTTTCTTTTTTTTAAGTTATTTTCTATATGTAAAATTAAAATATCAAAGCAAATGTCACCATTACAAATCACTGTATGTTTGCAAATACAGATTTTTACTTATCCACAGAATAATACAATTTATTATATAATTATTCATATTCATAAATCCTATTTTAAATGCACATGAATTATTATAAAATAAATTGTATTATTCTGTGGGTAAATATAAATCTATATTTGCAGAACATGCAGTGATTTGTAATGGTGACTTTGATAATACTTTTATTTTACATATAGAAAATGATTTGAAGAAAAGATCAAATAAATATATTTTATAAATACAACAGATAGTATATTAAATAAACAGTATAATTGTGTGAATAAACATAATTTATGAAAAGATTGACATTCATGTGGGAATGATAGTGTTATGAGATTTTAATGAAATTTAAATACTAATGTTTAATTGGTATTGAGGATCACATAAACTGCAGTAAGTTGGCTATAGCTAATATTCAGTTATTTATTTTATATAAACATATTGAATTTTGTCGATTGTATTCTAGAATATTTTGATTAATATATATATATAATATTGTATATATATATATATATATATATATATATATATATAATATAACAATACAATATTATTGTAAGTTGGCTGTTATAAATTTAAAACTACAAATTTTATTGACTTTAATTTTTATAGTTAAGTAAATGTATTCATCACTGTCATTGGTTGTAGAGCATAGAATTTAACTATAACCATGTTTAATAGTCTCTTATACTAATGTTTATGAGAAATATATAACTTTATAAAATAATAATCAGAAAATAATAATGAATTATTTATAACAGTGATATAAATCACAGTAATAATATTATATATAAAGAACCTTTTTCAACACCTGGTTTGATACCTTTTCAAATTTTACCAATTTACTTAACATGAACAAACTATTTCAGACATAAAACCATCTAGTGTTCAATAATGGAATTAAAACAAGCAATAACAATATAAATCTTTAAAAGAAATATAAAAAATGCATGTAATATTTATTTAATGTATTGTTATGATATAGTCAATTATTTTGTAATTACTGGGTTTATATATGAGGGTTTTGACTTATTTTAATGATTTACATTGTTATTGCTTGTTTTAATTCCATTATTGAATACTAGATGGTTTTATGTCAGAAATAGTTCATTAACGTTAAATAGATTAGTAAAATTTGAAAAGAGCAGCAAACCAGGTGTTAAAAAAGGCTTTTTATGTGTAATATTATTACTGAGATTTATATAACTGTTATAAAGAATTCATCATTATTTTCTGATTATTATTATATGGAAGACAGCATAAAGATTTTTATTCTTTTTCAATTTTGATAATTTTATAAAGTATTTTGAATGACTTTCCAAACAGATTTTTCTTGATAGACTTCTATATTTGTATAAAAAATATGTAGCTAATATTTCATTGTTATTCTTATTAAGGAATAAAGTTATCAAATTGCACAAATAAATAAAGAATTGCTCATACATAAAACAAATAATTAAAAAAAAAGAATATGGAATAGAATTATAAATCCAGCATTACAACACTAAAATATTTTATTTATATGTAGAATAAACAATTCTTACATTTTATATTTTGTGGAAGTGTGTGGAAACTTCTGTGTTTAGATTTTTTTATTTACCAAAGATGGATTTTGTTTGCTAGAATACTTATTTAATGTTACTCATTAAAAGGTTAATTTAAATTTAATTGAATAAATATTTGAGAACTATTAAGTTTATAATTTATTTATTAATAGAGTTTTAAAACCCAGAAATAAAAGTGATTAAAAAAGACAAATTATTAAATTATTATTTTTTTTTTCATTTCTGAATAGTATTTCTAAAATTGTATTGCCTTGTTTAAAAAATTATTAACCCCAACATTCTGTCTAGTAATAACCATGATGACTTGCGCAGATAATGCTTGATAGGGAATATTCTGCAATTCAGACATCATGTGATAACTGGTTTAAAGCTGAAGTTTGAAAAACCCAAACAGACTTTTAAAAATTCTTGTAGCAATCAGGACCAAACAGGTTCAAATTTTTAAATAGGTATTTTTATTTGCCGTCTAAAAGGTGACCAGTTAGATAAACAGCTTTGCTAGGCAAATGATTATTTATCATCATTCTAGGAGAAAGATAAACACCAATGGATAAACCAAAAGCCATCATTAATTTAATTCATTAATTCTTTATTTTAAGAAATCTCATTTATTATTGTCAACTGTTAACGGAAATATGGACAAATTATCTTACAAAATGCTGTCTCACTATTTCAACAATAAATCACTGGATTTCTGTAATTAAAAGTAATTGTTAAATAGCTGATATACTTTTGGAAAATTATATAAATTGCTGATGGTTATTTGTCAAATTATTATAAAAAATATTATTTTCTTCACTACAAGGAAGGTGTGAATTGTCTTGTCTTTAATTATGTAAGGGAAAAACTTCAAGCAATAATTTATTCAACACAAATATCCCTCTATAAACTTGTCACTTAGAAAAATGAATTTGATTCAAAAAATAATGAAAATCACATTGTTATGAATAATAAACTATTTGCTTTATCAGAGATATGATTAGAATTACTGACATCATGGAATAAATTGTATAAATGAATGGATTATTTTTATATCTCAAATTAAAGAAATAAAGAATGCTAAGCTTTTGGATAAAATTATAACGTGTTCAATTAAATTATATCACTGCATGGGATAAACTATAATAAAACTAAGAATTTGTATCCACTGCTTAAGAAATTGCATTATGGATTAGCAATGCTAAATATTAAAATACCATTCAAGGGATAATGGATTGTGAAGCTAAATATTTAAATTCCACTTCTGAATTGTGAATTATCAAATAAAATATTACATATGATAAATGTTCAAATTATAAGTAATCTTAAAACAGATTAATGTGTTAAATATAGATTATCTTGGATCAACAAATTCCCTGAATGGAATTTATTACTCTTTATGCTATTTCCAGAAATGATATTACAAAAATGAATTAATTGTGCAATAAACTGGATTATTTAAAACACTTTCTCATAAACATTTACTCCTTAATTAGTAAATATTATAGTTACTAATGTAATAAAGTTTTCTCAGATATTACTATGCCATGTACAGGTAGTATTTTATTTAATAATATTATTGTTCATATTGAAAGGGATTACATATAATTTACTTTAGGTTTAGATTATACAAACATAAACAATTATTAATCTTATTTAAACTGTTATATTGCAAATATTATATGTTTTATGGATTCTTAAATTTCAACCTCAAGTTTAAATAGAGTTAATAGTTTTTATTTAGACAACTAAATCTGTAAGGAATATATTTTATGCATCACTCTTACATGTTACTATTAATTTTTCATTGTTATATAGTATGTAACAAGGCAACCTAATGATCTAGTTATATTTTGTTAGTGGAGTAGCACTCCTAACATTTAAGCCTACAAATGAATCCAGTAACGAATCTTGAGGTAAAATAAGTAAGCCCAATGTGGTAAATATCATCTAAGTATGTTAAGCAATAATTTGTACTTGCTTTTCTCAAAAAAAAAAATGAAAACTTCTCTAACATTATTAAGTGAGATTGATTAATAATTGAATATTTAGTGAAACAAACTAATTAAGAATGACTATAAAACATTGATCTTTTATAATTATAATAATAATTATTATTTTCCAATATTTGAGTTGAGGATTATTTATTTTGTAATAATAAACATCTTATTCCTATTTAATATTACTGTATTCACACTCTTTATATCCCCAGTTCAAATTAGATTTTGGAAACAAATACTAATATTTATTAAATATTTTATAGAATTATCTTAGGTCTTATTTGTTTTTATCATTTATTTTATATTATGTAATAAAGTAATTGCTAATTTTTAATATTTCTCCTTTGTCATTAGTAAAGAAACATTATCACTACATATTCACAATATAAAGTTCATATTTGAGATAGTAACATACATGTAAAATCTATCTGGACTAAATACATCATTATTATATTAATGCTATCTGAAATAAAAAAAAATATTGGGTAGGATAGTATACATAAAGTTCCTTTTACATTGTTATATCCTAAAATCCAGAAACACATTTAATATCTATGCATTTATTTTATTTTATATAATCCTAAAATAGATCATTGATCAACTTTGTATTTAAAATTGCTAGCCTTAAATTTAAAACACAGATTGAGTTAGTTTAATTAGTGCTTATAGTAAGAAATCATATATTTGTCAAAGAATTTATTAATAAAATAGAATAAGACTAAGAGTACTCATATTATTTAATAACCCTGAGAAATTTATTTTATTGAATGTGAATCTATTATAAAAGTATAGAATAGTTTTAGCTTATGTGGAAATAGATAGAACTTATATGCATAATAATTGCCAAGTGAGAGATAGCAGTCACACTTCTTCTGCATTATCGAATTCACCAGTGTCAACTGCATTTTCACATTATTGATTTAGATATACTTTTTCCCACATTATGGCCACTGAGATTGCATCTCTTTGTATGGTTTCAATATATAAATGTCTTTTTTTTATATTGCTAGTTTGATTTATTTTTTAAAAAGTCTGCTATTTCGATATTAGCAAGATGTGAAGATTTGTTCAGCCTAATATTTATATTTCATTTAAAATGCTATATACACATATATGCCTTATAAAATATCCAATGCATAAAATAAAAACATCAGTGCTAATTATTATAACCATAGCTATTCTTACTAACACCCAAAGTCTGTCTTTAAAACAATTAATAATATTAACTTTAGCATTAGTTTGTTTAAAAAAAGATACTCTTCAAAATCTAGTTAATCATGTTATAATTGATGGCAATATGTTATGCTATTTTTTTCCCAGTCATCTCACTTTACATAGACTATTCTAACCTTTTGTGTGTGGAAACTGTGTCCATGCTTTTTGTGAACTAATAATACAGACACATGGGATGAATTTTCTTTAGCTCTTTTTTATGCTGCATTATTTTATATTATCTCAGAATTCACCATAATATATAATGGAACACTCTACAATATGAACAATTTGTTGCAATTTTGGTATATCAATTTCATCTTTAATTATGATAAATCCTGAGCTAATATAGCATTTATAATTAGGCAGCATAAATATTTATATGAGAGCTAAGGAAAATGTCACATGTATGACTGTGATCTTAGACCACATAAAGAAGCATAGATACAGTTTTAATTTTCACAAAGGTTAGATTAGTCTGCAAAGAGTAACAACAGAAAAATAATAAAAGATGTGCAGCATATTGCTAACAACAATGATGTGATTAACAAAAGGTTGACTAGTGTTCAATTATCTAATTATTGGATTATGTAAATTAAAATGCTAACATTAATATTATAATAGTTTTTAAAGCAATCTATGGAAGATAGTAAGAATAGATATGACCATGCTGCTTGACAATGATAATGCTTAAACTAAATAAAACTGGGAATGTTTTTATATTATGCATTAGATACTTCTAAAGCATATCTACATATGTATGCTTAAATTTGTTACATTTATATTAACAAAGATTTTTTGTAATTACTATATATGTATATATTATGATGCAAATTCTAATAATTTAAACATTCTGTAAATAAGCAACAGTTATTAAATAAGTAGTGCTGAGAATATATAATGTTTCTGAATATTCTTTTAATGCATATAAAATAATTTACTAATCACACTTTCTAGAGTGATTGTAACAAACTTGCAATTAACATCACCTTTCATATCAATTCTATTTGTCAAACATTGGTGTTCAAGAGGTCAGCACAGCTGCCTTACAAGCAGTTGTCACAGGTTAGCAGGTTCACTTCCTGGCCGATGCTATGACACATGAAAAAAAAAAATTGCTAACATTATAGGAATTTATAACTTCAATATTATATGAAACTATAAACTGGTTTATTAGAGATTTATCAAAGATTCTGGCCTTTTGAATATACATAAAATTAATTTAGAGTATTTATGCTGTACACAAATCAAATTAATATCCAAATTTCATTTTTTACTTTATAACATCAATGATAAATTAAGCTTAAATATAAACAGAGCTAAAAAAATCGGTATTATAATTCCATTCTTTTCATAATTTATCGATGTTCGACGAATGATTAAGCATAGCTCAATGGTAGTAGCAGTTACTTTCATTTCAGTGTTATATCATTAAGTTATGATTATTTACAGTTCATTTATTAAAAATAATGTTTCATTTGGTATTTGGGGATTGTTAAAATGAAGATACTGTCTCAGTTCTCTCAATAGTTAAATAATGATTTTAGACCATTTATGCTGTACATAAATCAAACTTGTCTACAGATTTCACTCTTTATACTTTATTGATGTTTGATTAGTGGTTACCATAGCTCAGTAGGAATAGCAATTACCACAATTTCAATTTAATATAGATTAGGTAAAAGATATCATTTTTATTTGATATATTAATGTTGATATGAGAGAAGATGTTACCTGTAATTTTGTTAAAATGACTATAGAATGTTTGACTTGTAAATTATTGTTAATGTATGCACATTGAAAGATTATTTGGTCATACATATTTATAAATGTGTGTTCATTTGTTAAGTACTTATTTTCACAATGAATAAATAGTTAGCAATTGTAAATATTTTGTTCAGGTTATTAGTATAAACGAAATTAGAATAGATAAAATTAACGAATTAATTTTAATTGGAATGTGTTTTGTAGAAATAATTTAATATTAAATAGGAATTTGTCTATGTGCCTGAAAATATAAGCTTTACAAATATATTTTTTTCAGTGCTTACTTATAGATCTGCGGCCAATACTATAGATGAGCATTACGGAAATTTTATGATGCAATACAAAATATGAGAAAATTTATATTAATCATAAACATATAAAACAAAAAGTGAATTACTGGTGTAAAAAACATATCACTAACATTTTTAAAAGAATTTTTAGGCTAAAATGGAGATGGGTTGGAGATATCATGAGGAGATATTAGATAGACAATTAATGACTTTTTAACAGAACTACAGGGATTATAAAACATCTAGAAAATATTAAAAAATAACTTGAAAGAAGGAGATAAGTCTGTTGGTTTAGATAATGTAGAGAAAAGAAGCTCTGGATTAAAAAAAATGTATTAAGCTTGGATAAATCTTCATTATACAGTTTACTGATAATGGTTGGAAATGATATGATAATATTAAAACAAGTTTTTAATGTTTTTTTGTGTGTAAAAACTGTCAACGTATTATTCATGCAGTAGATGATTTGCGGGCAGTTTTATAAAGAATACTAACCATTATCATGAATATATATGAAACCTAAGATTTTTAGTGTAGTCATAATAATGATCAAATCCTTTTGCAGAATCATCCACTTTCTGATCATTCTTTTCATTAATACATTCCCAAGTGTTGTAAGTATTAAAATATATATATATATAAGAACCAAAAATTGTAGCTTTGCCTATAATCCCACCTTAAAGTAAAATGCCAAGAAAGTATTCATATAATTTGAAGATCTTTTACTTAAAACAAAGAAAAAACTAGTTTATGAATCAAAAGTTAAGAATGCAAATATTTTGAATTAATTCAAATTTAAAATATAGATACGTGTTATTAAAAATGCTAATAGTAATGATAAAATAGTATGGAAAAAAATAAACATTACTCATAAAATAGCCATCCAATTATTATTATTAGACTAAAATAAAAGCTGTCAAGCATTGATGGCCTAGTAGTTAGCATAGCTGCTTTTTAAGCAGCTGGCATGGGTTCCCTTCCCGGTCAATGCATTTGACATATGGAAATAATAATAATAATAATAATAATAATAATAATAATAATAATAATAATAATAATAATAATAATAATAATAATAATAATAATAATAATAATAATAATAATAATAATAATAATAATAATAATAATAATAATAATAATAATAATAATAATAATAATAATAATAATAATAATGGAGACCCTGAAACAGACACACCAATAACAACAACTGGCATTGTATTTCAACTTGCAACAATAACAAACACATGTCACCCAGGACCACAAGGAATTCCCAAATTTGTGTTCAAACATCTTAGTCACTTCACAGCCAAATACATGTGCGATCTAACCAATTACATATCCCAAAAGATTTACAACATACAAATTCTATACCCAATTGCAATGGTTCCATTTAACAAATAAACAACAGCAATATCATCTTTATCTAATCTACAACCAATTTCAATGGGACCTTTAGGAATAAAAATTCTTGAAAGAGTAATAAAGGAGAAAATAGAACAACACATACTCCCTGTGTTATCATCAGCACAACATGCCAAAAAAGAATCATTCATTTGCCAGGGTGCCTTAATGTACAAAACAATTATCGAAGTAGTAAAAAAAAAGAAATATGCACCAATTATAGTTCAACTAGACATTGAGGCAGCTTTTGACTTAGTGCCTATAGCCAAATTATTAGATGTGCTGAAAAAAACAACAACACCTCCATCCCTACTATATATAATAGCCAATCTGCTACTCAGCCATGAAATTCACATCACATTGAATGGGAAAAATTCACCAGCATTCAGACCAAGTCAATCCATCCCACAAGGATCCCCCCTCAGTGCCTTGCTCTTTATAATATATATATATATATATATATATTATATAGAGCAAGGCATATATATATATATATATATATATATATATATATATATATGTATATATATAATCCTCTATTAATAGAGATACAGAAAAAATAAAAGGCATTCAAATCCCAAACACTGCTTTAAAAACATTCATATTTAAAATCTTCATCAATCTGTAACAAACTAATATGGAAGAGAAAGACAGTGGCAATCTCTTTAAAAAATCTGAGCAGACCACCACATAGCAATGGACTTGGACTCCATACAATCAATGTTTTTACACACAGAAATCAGTAAATCTAATAACAGCAACCATAAAAAGATTTCCAGACCTGGAGTGTGTAATCAGTATAATACCCCCCTTCATATGGATATCTATCCACACTGATTGAAGAACTCAAGCCAATATACAACAAAATACCACTCAATAATGACAACAAGTATAGATACTGGGACATTTATAATATACTATACCTAAACCAGACACCTAATCTACATCCATCAGTTCTTGGGATAGACAACAGGCAACTACTGCAACAATTCAGAATATGGTCACTAGAACCACAATTATTTGATTTTTTACTTAAGCTTAATCTTAATGCTCTACCCACAACACATTTCCTTAGATTTTATAGATTATATACAAATATGGACCCCATGTGTGGGCTATGTCATAGAGAAGAAGAGACACACAACCATTTTCTTCATTCCTGCAGTGCCCTAGAAACAATATGTCACACAATGTTTACCACATACAGAAAGGCTATCATTTCAATTGATGAAATTATAAATACATTTAAAAAAGGCAACATCCCTGCTATTCATGCAGCAACATACAGCCTTTATGCCTACTGGTGTACCAGATGCACTTTTGCACTTGCTAATAACCCTCGACGCCAGTCAGCAACATATTCAATAAAACCAGTACTGTTCAGAAAAAGAGACAGCATCCTAGCTCAACCAGATGTGTTTGCAGCCACATGGTCACACTTGAAACAAAGATCTAGTCTATGAAATATAAAGTCCAATATGATAGATGATGACATTTTCAACATAACCATTTTATCCAACTTCAAAGAGATGCAAGCATAAACTGAACTAAATAGAAGACCAAATTTAAAAACAAGAAAAAAAGTATGCAGAAATGATAAAGACTTATATACTGAAAGTTGTTGTAATTTGTTTTGCATTTGTAACAAATCAATATATTATTAGATGTGACTCTGTAACTTTTTAGACTCAATAAAGTTTTGCTTTGAAACATAATAATAACTACAACAACAACAACAACAACAACAACAATAATAATAATAATAATAATAATAGTAATAATAATAATAACAATAACAATAATAATAATAATAATAATAATAATAATAATAATAATAATAATAATAATAATAATAATAATAATAATAATAATAATAATAATAATAATAATAATAATAATAATAATAATAATAATAATAATAATAATAATAATAATAATAATAATAATAATAATAATAATAATAATAATAATAATACATATCAAACATGGTGGCAGCACAGCTAAAAAATTCAAATGTGAATGGTGCCAATATAAACTCCAACGAAGGAAACATCAATAATAGTTTAAAAACTTATGCTAATGTAACAAAAGCTACTTTTCAAAATAAAATTATAACAACTCACTCAAACTCGATTGCAGCTAGTAGATTTCGAAGAGTAACCAACGATGATATGAATGAACTAAATCTAGTTTATGAAAACAACTCTGAGCCCCCATCGACTATTTGGTTTCAGAAAGAATTAATAACAATAAACACTGAATTTAACAACACAACACCAAATAAGCTTTTCAACACATTTAAAAAAAATTTTTCAAACAGATCGATTGTTCTGGATGCGACTGATAAAAACCTAACGCTTTACAAATTCCCAAGAGAAATGTTATAAGAAGCTATAACAGCAAATGGGAGTTGGGAAACAATTTCAAGCATAGGGGAACACCCCAACTCTAGATATTTGGCATTAGAATTCTTTGAAGATTATCAAAAAAATAAATTTTTAACTCAGATCAAAACAATAGGAAATTATGCTTTAATAGTTGTAGATCCAAACCTTAAAAACTTTCCTTCATAGCGTAAGCTTGTGTTTTAAGACCTATAGAGGTCCCTACCTTCGTATTTTTCAGACGCTTATTTCTAAGGTTACAGCCTTAGTAAATTATTACAGGCACTATTAAAAATATTTATTTTGGCTATAATATAAATGACTCAAAATATGATGAAAGCGTTTGGTAAAGTATTATATTTAAAACCTATTTTACTTACTGATACACCTATTCCAGTATGCAGTAATAGTTTTACTTTTAAAATGAAGCTCAATGAAGCAATAGCGCCAGAGAATATCCCCACACAAGTCATAGACCAAGAAGCAATTCTATATATATATATATATATATATATATATATATATATATATATAAGGGGCTTAGGACCACAATGCTTCATCTGTGGAGAGCGTTGTCACTTTGCAGCAAACTGTAGCAAAAAAAAAAAAAATAATACAGACAAAAGCAAACCCCAATTAACTACAAACAACAATCAAGTGATCCAAACATCTATTCAAAAAAAAATGGAAACACAAGAGAGCATAAAAACCAACAATTAGAGAAACTAAACAACAAAAACATAATTGGAGATGATCACATCTTGGATTTAACTGTTAAAACAAAAATAAATGATAAAGAACTGAATCAAGAAAGACAACAAAATTATACAATGGAATCAATAGAAAACACCAATGAAATAGATAGCAATAGCAATGAGGAAACAGCACAAACACAGCACATACAAAGAACAAGAATTATAAATAAAACATCTGAGGCTATTATGGACTTAACTACACCATGCCTTCCACAAATACCAAAAAATACCACACCTCCAAATAGAAAACGGCCACCAAAAAAGAATAGGACAGCCAAGAGAGCTAAAACTGAAGAAAATGATAGTGACACAATACAAGATAATCAATCAAATAACTCAATAGATGAAGAAACAGAACATTATGAAGACACTATAGAACAACTTTTTCTCAATTCAAAACCTGAAAATAAATGTAACCACCAAACACCAATTTAATGAAGTTAAAAATTGGTGCATTGAATGTTAGGGGTTTAAACTTGACCCAAAAAATTACAAAGCTTAAACAATGGTTTTCACTTACACAACTGCATATACTCGGATTAACGGAGACAAAAATCTATGCTGGATCACAAATTGACCCAGCAAAACATTTAACCAAAGAAGGTTTCTGTGCCTGTTCCAGAGACTCTTCATCACCTTCTGTAGGCACAGGCATTCTTATTTCAACAAACTGCCTTATCACAGCTTTCAAAATTATATTCATAGATGCTAACTTACTAATTACAACTTTTCAACATAAAACTATAAACCTCAATATAATTTTGGTTTACCTGCCTATTCAAGATAGCCGAATTAACACTATAATAATGAACATAAACTCCATACTTGCAAGTACAGCAAACCCAACAATATTGATTGGTGATTGCAACATGTCATATCAGAAATTCATAGAAAAATGGCTGTACCGAATATCCAAACCACTGATGAGTAGTGAAGGATTCCTACCTATGAATGCAATATCTTTTCACAATGGTCATCATTCATCACTCATCGATCTATGCTTCTATTCCCCAATGCTGCACTACCAGATAGCAATAAAATTAACCCCCTCAGCTTTCTCAGACCATTCAGCACAAATAGTATCACTAAACCTTATGCAAATGCAGACATCACTTCTCCCACTAACAAGAACAATCAGAGTACTACTTCCAACAACCACACCAGAATTTGTTTTCTCAGAAACATACATAATGCTAAACAAAATAAAAGATATGAATCTCAACCCCATACAACAATATCTGGCATACATAAACATTTTATCATTCAATATCTCACATGTGACAAAAAATCAACCACCACCATCCAAATTGTTAACACTTGCAAATGAAATTCATAAATGAATAACCATGATTATGCCATCACATCAAACACAGCAGTATATACATGGTCTAACAAGTACATACAACAAAACATGTGAAGCACTAAAAGAATATTTGAGAATCAAAAAAAGCAAAATATGCATAACTCAACCACATACATAGACCAGAGATTACATTAAATGGGCACTGGGAAAACCACCAATCATCAAAGTTCCAATGGCAATATAAACAAAAGATGGCACATATATAGGACACAATATGATCCTTCCTGTTTTTGAGCATTTTAAAACCAAAATCCAATCTAAAACACCACTTAAATTACACTCCAAGCTATTTAGACAAGCAGAAACACAAAAACCTTTCATAACAAATGACTTCCTGGCAAAACTAAATACAATACCAAATGCATGCCATCCAGGAAGTCCTGGAATACCATTATTCATACTAAAACACCTAAGTAAATACACAGCACAATATCTGTGCAACCTAGCAAACCACTTATCTCAAGAAATTCAGGATGTGGAGGGAGTTCATCCCATTGCAATAGTGCCATTCAACAAAAAAGCTAAAACTACCCCATCCCTCACAGAACTCAGACCAATTTCCATGGAATCTTTGCCAATAAAAATTCTTGAAAAAATAATAAAAGAAACAATAGAACCACATCTAATGCCACTGATATCAGAAGTTCAATTTGCCAAAAGGAACTCATCCACAATTCAAGCAGCAGCATTATTCAAAACAATCCTGGATTCAACAAGATAGAAAAAAAATAGTCCAATAGCAATTCAACTAGATATCGAGGGAGCTTTTGATGGAGTAGACATTTCCATATTGTTAGACATGCTTGGAAATACATCTATTCCCAACACACATCTGTACATCATTGCAAATCTACTTCTCAACAGAGAAATACACATAACATTAAATGAAAAAAATTCTCCATCATTTGTTCCCACCCAATCCATATCCCAAGGCTCTCCTCTCAGTTCACTGTTATTTATTCTATATATTAACCCTTTATTAGAAAAAAATCCAAAAAACATTTACCGGCATTCAAGTACCCAGCACTACACAATATATAGCTTGCTTGGCTTATATGGATGACATCACTGTTTTTCTCAATTCAAAAAAACAATTACCACAATTACAAGAAATTCTTAAAGAATATATGCAACAATACAAATTGAAGTTTAATCCAGAAAAGACTACTGCTTGGTCTATGTTTACCGGAAAACCATGCATGTCCATTTACAAAGCAAAACCAACGCATTTTTTAGGATTCCCGTTTCATCTGGGAATAACCGGAATGAGGTGTTTAATACAAAATAGATTAAAAAAAGAAGCACAATGCATTGTCACCTCCTTATCAAAAACATATCTCTCTATATATTCTAAGGTCCAGCTAATAAATCAACTTATAATGACAAAAATAACATTATTTACCAATAATAAAATTCTCAAAAGCTTCCAAAGCAAAGATTAAAACCATCTGTAACCAACTTTTATGGTCAAGAAAAGTGGTTGCAATATCAACAAAAAGACTAAATCAACCCCTTAGTAAAAATGGTCTAGGTTCACACAATATTGACATTTTTTATACACAAAAATTAAGTAATCTAGTAATTTCCATTATGAATCAATTTCCAAAACTTAAATGCTTAATTCAAACTACTCCAACTGACAAACCACCCCCAGCAGGGCTATATATATCATCAATCATCCATCAATATAGAACAACTTTTAACAGAACAGAGCAATATACACACAAATATTCATATTGGAACATTCACAATCAAATTCAACAGGAAAGAGACCTAAACGACGATAACACAATACTTGGAATAAACAACAGAAAATTACTACATGAATACAAAAAGTGGTCACTAGAAC